>SCLG01000758.1:15079-38363 GCA_004367875.1 Oikopleura albicans
GTAGGACATTTCTTGAAAAAAAGTTCTGCATGTGTGTCACTCCCACGATATAAAATATGGCTTCCGTTTAGTGGAAGACGGTCAATTTAATATGATAATATCGAATTTAAGTCAGATCGTCAAAAATAGGCCACAGACATGGGCGAAAATAGGTGTACTTTTTGTACAGTCAAGTACATCTCAATGTTTACCCCTTATATGTTGAAGGACTAACTCAATATGGTTTAAGTTGAATTGCATGTGGGCAACAGAAGTTTAACCAATCACCACATTTCTGCATATTCTACTTTATCCATATTATTTTTCAGGGTACGCATTAAAAGGTACTTGACTGTAATTTGCGATATTTTCTTTAACATACTACAAGGAAAAATATTGATCTATCTTAACTCTCAGGGGGAAAAAGTTTTTGGGAACCCGTAGGGGGAAAATGCGTGTAAATAAACACGCACTTAAAAAATTCACAATAATTCAAAAAAAAACTGGTAAAGCCAAGTTACATCTATAGAGCTTGTCAAACTACGTCGATCTGACTATTCAGAAAATTGATTTGGGCCACCGGCCCCCTAGAGAGCTGTTTGAAATCTCCAACCTACGGAAAAAAAACCGTCAATCGAATTTTCTCGGAAAGTTGAGGGGGGGGTCACCAATACCCGTTTTGCCCTACGAGGCCTCCATATGCCTTAAATCGACGAAAAAACCCAGTTGAGTGTCTATTTACACGCACTTCCCCCTGTGAGTTAACTAAGCGACCCTACTGAACCCGGAGAAAAATAACATGGACCTAACCCTTAAAAATTCGGGGTATAATTATAACATGCATAATGTCAAAAATTACTTCTTTCAGAAGATACAAACTTAGAGATAAACTAAATTTAGATCACCATAAAATAATATGCTACAGCACATGAGGTGGATATATTTACTTTGAAGTATGTTAAGGAGTATGTGATCTAGACGTTAGTTCAAAAGTTAAAAGGTTTGTTGCAAAGTAAAATATGTAATGTAATTGAAGAATCCTAAAAGCTTCATTTAAATATTCTAGGTGTTGTTTTAGTGTTAGTGGTGTATAGGGTGCTCGTCTCTTTTACTTTTATTGGCAAAACATCACGGAATATGCTCTCGTTATTTCATTGTTTGATAAAAAAAAGTATGGACAGCCGAAAAACTTAAATTTCTTCAAAATTCGAAGTCGAAACATATCACTGATTCGAAATTACAGACATTCAATATTCAATGCAGCATAGCATTTTGCAGACTTAGAATAAGTCCTGGTTTTTAATTTGAGACGAAAAAGGAACAACAAATTTCGTTTTTTTTAATTTTGCCAGGATTACAAATTTGATTTTTCGGAAATTAGTATCAAAATTGGGGACGAAAGATCTCAAATCACTGATCACAAAAGTATTTAATACTGATATCATATGATGATCAGTGATTTGAGATCTTTCGTCCCCAATTTTGATACTAATTTCCGAAAAATCAAATTTGTAATCCTGGAAAAATTTAAAAAAAAACGAAATTTGTTGTTCCTTTTTCGTCTCAAATTAAAAACCAGGACTTATTCTAAGTCTGCAAAATGCTATGCTGCATTGAATATTGAATGTCTGTAATTTAACTGTTTGTTTTTTGCCCGTGATAAAAAAGTGACGGGCGCCCTAGGAGAATGTTACTTCTATGCTGGCGCTTTCCGGCCCAATGATCACTTGAACCATTCAACCGTTATATTTATTTTTCTTTCAAACATAAACCAAACTTTTTTTATTATCAAAGTCAGATTTTATGTTTCCAAGGTAAATATGCGGTCAAATTAGACTTGAGAAGCCATTGGGAGAAAATATAATTCGGAAATATTAATTGAATGAATTTTCGTGGTCAACAAGAGTGGTAACTTACGCTCATAGATGGTAACTTCCTGAAATGGTTAGCTGAACAGTTATCGATTGATCATAAATACATGGAAATCATCATATTCATTAATTGGGATGATTTTGTTTTAAAAATTAGAAAATAATTAACTGATTTTTATTCATTAATGTCAAATACTGAATGTTTTTCAGTAAGTTATTATTGCAAACTATCGGATTTCTTGAATAGTTGACTCTTAAGTTAACGAATACCGCTGACGTTAACACAACTATAACTTACAAGCCCCTATAGGACCATATGGTGTCTTCGGGCTCGACAAAAACATAAGGGCTAGATGTCAACTTAAACCCGTACATGGTGTATACAGTATTATTTTATGACTACCGTATTGACAATATGAAAATTTGCATGTATGCAATCAATCTTTTTATTTCTTATCTGACGAATTTAGCCCATAAATGGATGAAAAATGTACTCTGAAAGTAACTTCCAAATCATTTGATCCTTTCTTAAAGAAAAAGTGCAATATAGTATTTATAAATATTAACATTTATGTTGCTACTAATAAATATGAACTTGAAAATGAATAGAATGAAAACGAATATTCATACCGGATGTGGGTATATGTGAAAATCGACCATTAATTGTATTACGGAAAAATTCATCGGAGTATTATACGGGGTGTGGTTATAAGGTCAGGCTAAAAAAACTGACTTGACTTTATAATTATTTTAAAACAATTGCATTGTACCAAAAAGAAATCAAAAAAGACAGATTTTTGAACTATTTTTGGTACAATCCAATTGTTTTAAAATAATTATAAAGTCAAGTCAGTTTTTTAAGCCTGACCTTATAACCACACCCCATATAATACTCCGATATTCAATTGAAAAAAACTAATTTGGCCTTATAAACAGCAACCCTATAGGTTTTTTAGAACATTTGAGTTTTAATTTTTGTTTTAGTTTAATTCTAATTTCTCTCAAATAGAAAGACTATTAAAATAATAATTCTTAATGGTCGATTTTTAAGCAACACATCCTATATCAGAAGTCGGTGATAAATTGCAAACCTCCGATGGGATACGTTCAACGATAAATCGTGTATAAAAAAGGAAAAAGTCCGTTTTTTTTTAAATTCTAATTTGAAGGAAGTTTGTGGTTTGTAGTATCTTTGGCATCGCAACGACGTTTAAAATGTTTAAAATCGTCACATTGAAGGGTTTTGTTCAAATTTGGTGTAACTTTCGGCCATTTGCATAAATATGGCGCGGGCCAATTGCTCGTGTTCCCCACCCGTGTGCTTATCCGGGTGCACAATCAAACACGCACGTCGGTACGCCTTTTTCACCGCAGGTGGCTAATTGACAAAAAATAAAAATTCGAAAATTGCTAAGAGAAATTTTCGGAGTGGAGTAATTTCGCGACCATTTGAAGTTGTATTTTGAAGAAGTTGTATTTTGGGTAGTTTCGCGACCACATAGCTTGGTCGCGAATTGTTGTTCAAAATTTTGGTTCGCGATCAAATGGTCGCGAAAAGACGTTTTGGGTTAGGTTTCGCGATCACTATTTTTAGGTGGAAAAAAAATGGTCGCGAAACCTTGTATAAAACATCATTTCGCGACCAGTTGGACAACGATTCGCGACCAAATGTGTGGTCGCGAAAGTTCTCATAAACAGGTTTTTGGTCGCGAAAGTGCCCTTCACTAAATTTTCAAGGCCTAACTCCAGAGTTTTTGATACATGCTGATTGTCAATAAGTCACTTTTAAACGCACCGATATTTTTGTTGCTACGAAGGATATTTTTAAAATTCACCTGGAGAATATCGCCGACTGTGATTGGTTTCCAATTATGACCTTCCCAGAGGACATCTTGCAGAGACGCAATTAACGCCCGTACGTTCGTTTCCCTACCTTTTGCCCAACCTTCAACTTTTACCGTGATTGGATCTCGAAATTTGTTATCGGTCTGACTCTAAAGTACCGAGTTGAAACGAATGAAAACAATTACTTTAGTTTACTTTACTTTCTTAAGAATTTTAAGAAAAATAACCACAGGGGTCTGGTTATAAGGTCAAGCCTAAAAAAATGACTTAACCTTATAACGATTTTTTTTCCAGACGCCCCCTGTACAGTAATACGTCTTATAAATACTAAATAAAAATAGAAAAACTTACTTTCATTTCACCCATTTTTCGATTTTTCTCTGCTTCCTTTGCGCCAAAACTCGTACCAAAGCCCGATAAAAGGTCATCAAATGCCGCACCTGGTTTTTTGGCAGAATTTGTTGCTTGCTGGGGAGGGGCCTGCGCTTTAGTCTGTGCAGCTTTGTACGCATTCACGTTCGTTTGCATGTAAGCTGAAAAACAATTTATATTATACGATATAAATTTTAATATAATTAATTATTCGAACGTTTTCCGCCAACGAAAACAAAAGTAATTTAAAAAAAGACAAATATAATTACCATTGGGATTCCATGTAGAACCTCCGGTTGGGGTCGTTTGCGGTCTAGTTTGAAAGGTGGCACCCCATGCGCCCGTACTTGAAACCCCATACGAAGCTTGACCGGCTTGAGGCTGTGGCTGTCTGGGCACGCTAGGCGAGGTGACCTTGGGCTGTGCTGGAAGACTGCCGCCAAGACTCGTTAAATTTGCAAACGGGTCGTGTTTGGTCGATTGGGCTTTGGGCTGTTGCATGTGGGAGAAATTGGGACGATTTGTATTTTGTAGAATGTTTGAAGCTGTCCAGTTGCCCATTAAATCTGGACCCGAATCGGCCCTGTTCGAAGATGGGGCTAAATACACGCACCTTACGTTCAGGTCGGCATGATAAAGCGATAGACAAATGATGTACACCACCTAACACGTTATGTTAACACCATTAAACGTCAAAAACTGTTAACATAATGTAATTTTGTTAACATAATGTGGTAGGTCGTTTGGTCAAACAATTGGAAATCGAAGTTAATCAAATCCCAAAAAGTGTTAACATAATGTAATTTCGTTAACATAACGTGTGTTAACATAACGTGTTAGGTGGTGTATTACACGGAGATGAATCTAGAAAACATACCCGATGCCAGAGGATCGAACAAATCTTGGCTCTGATTGGCAGCAGGGGCGGAATTGTTCGACCATTGAGCGAATGGGTCATTTGATTGTTGAAGAGGGGCGGCACTGGTCGTCGAAGGTTCAGATAATAGGTCACCCACCTGAATGACCGGTTCAACTCGCGGCGGCGGTGATGCAACTGTCGGAGTCACTGGCTGAACAGGGGCAGCAACAGCAGCCGGTGGCTCACTTTTCGTACCTGATTTATAATTTTACAAGTTATTTGGCTTTGACTTGACATAAGGGGTTGGTTAGAAGGTCCCTACTAAGAGAGATCCGGGATCACAGATCCTATGTGCCTTTTGAAAAAAACATTATTAGTTATAATTTATAACCAACTCAAGATTTTAAAATCATAAAAAGGTGAATTCAAACTTCAATTTTAAACATTTATGACTCAAGCAGAGGTCGGCAGATTTTGTACCCTTGTCCGCGGACAAGGGTAAACACGGGTAACTTTCATTGTAAGGGTATGGTAGGGCACACTTTTCAAAAATCAATTTCTGCCAACCTCTGGTCTCAAGACTCGAATAAAAGTATTTTTCTCCAAAAAGGTCTTTCTAATGGACTTTACCTATTTTGTATCTGAAAAGACATGATTTTGTAGAAGCTACTTTTACACAAAATTACCGGAAATTAAGAATTGTAGAGCGTTATTTTCTGACAAATTCCGGCAAGTATTTTTTTTTCAGACAGACTAAGTTATCGGCGCAACAAAGACCTGTGATCGTGAATTACGATTCATATACCTTCGACCTTACAACGGACACAATAGTTGATATTCTAACTAACTCCCATGTATTTTTTTTAGTTTTATCAAATTCATTCAGACCACTAGTTGTCGAATGTGTTTCTATTTATTTAAACAATACAGTTGTATCGTCCATATCTTAAAACTTTCGCATGAATCATAGGGTCTGAAATCTGGAAAGATTTGGGAGTTTTCTGAAGATACGGGCGATTTGTCAAGATATGGGAGTATCGACCATATGAGCCTTAAATGATTCAAGTTAAATCTGACAAGATATGGGATTTTTTGTCAATATATGGGCTGTAAATATACGGGCGATACAACTGTATATTAATATTTTAAGTAGAAATAACAATCCTTTTTTAACAAAAAAGTTATAAAATTGCGATGGATTATGTGACGATAAATAGAGACGATAAATAAAGACAATAAATAGTGAATAATTAAATAGAAAGAAATCAAGTAAAAACCTTCTGACCAATCAAGGGTCTCGAAGAAATTGGACGGATTTGATGATTGCGGAATGGGAGGCTTTGGTTTTGGCTGAACCTGTTCAACAGGTTCGCTTTTGGCGAATGGCTCCGGTGTTTGGTCAAAATCATTATACTGATTGTATTGTGACCGAATGTCTTGAGGTGCCTGACAACGATTGATCAAAAGATGACATTTAAATCAGGACTCGACACGGTTGGCTCTAAGGTAAGCTGCTTGGTTATAAGATATGGATTAAATAAAACCTTATGATCTCACAGCGGCAAAGTTAAGCCAAGTTCAACTTATCATGTGAAATCAAATGAAAAAAAGCCTTCTTTGCCGAGCCCTGATAACAACACTAACGATAACATTTGTAGATTATACCATTGCTTAATTTTTAACAGGGAGTTTCGCAAATGTTGGCAAAACCTAACAAACATTATAAGAAGATACTCCTTTATCATATAAATATGAAATGGCCATATTGAATGACTCATAGAAAAACTTCAAGTTTCAGAAAATCACTACTGGCAAACTTTCAACATAACGGCTACAGGGGGATCTGGCTATAAGGTCAAGCCCCAAAAAATGACTTGACCTTAATGCACTCCAAAAAAATGACTTTACCTTAGTGCAAGAAAAAAGTCCAAACAGATATGCTTTCTATAAAAAAAATTTATTACCTGTGTTTACCCCTGTCGTTGTAAACGTATATGTCGAGTTCTAAACCCAAAAAAAGTGAAAAAAGACATGATTTATCTAAAAAAAAATGACTTGACCTTAGTGCAAAAAAGATGACTTGACCTTATAACGGTCACACCTTGTGACCTTATAACCAGACCCCCCTGTAGATTTTTTCCAACTTTTCCAAAATGGCGCTTCTCGAAACTTCCGCGTCGAGAGTCTGTTGTGAATATTTGAAATGAAGTTTTTCAGACAGAAAATGTTGCACAATAAAAATATTCCGAAAATTATTACGGATCTCATTTTATGGGAAACAATTTCCGTCCTATGACCGGAGCAGCCTCTAAACATGACATAATAGAGACTATATTGAGTAAGGGTCTCTTAATGCGAATTTTCGCTTAATTTTTCCAACTTATCAAAAATGAAAAACGCACATTAACAGATCCCTGACTGTATTTATGATATATAAATTGACAACGGATCCTGAGTATGTTTTGGGCCGGCGCGTGGTATATTGATTCCAACATTTTGGCGCAATGTTTGGTCCCAGCCTTTGGTTTCGGCGTATTCGGAAGCTGCTTCGACAGCCTCGTTAATACCTGATTTTAATTTTGAAAATAGTCCAGAACCAATACCCTTTGCCTTGTTCAAAACTGTTCCCGCCTAAACGAAACGAAGCGTTAGATGTTGCCTCTAAATGACTTATCGCCTGGAAGGTGCATTTATTAATTTCATAAAAAATATAAAAGTCTCACCATAACGTCTAAACTAAAAAAAAAGATGGGACCTACCCAAGATTAGACATTTAGCCTAAAAACTTGAATTACAGGGGGTCTGGTTATAAGGTCAAGCCCCAAAAAATGACTTGACCTTAATGCACTCCAAAAAAATGACTTGAGTGCAAGAAAAAAGTCCAAAAATATATGCCCGTGTTTACCCCTGTCGTTCTAAACGTATATGTCGAGTTCTAAATTTAAACCCAAAAAAGCGAAAAAAAGACATGATTTATCTTGAAAAAAATGACTTGACCTTAGTGCAAAAAAAATGATTTGACCTTATAACGGTCACACCTTGTGACCTTATAACCAGACCCCCCTGTAAAATATTTGCGAATCGTCAATCACATTCTACACCATTTAAATGGCACAATTACACCTTATTTAAGTGTTTAAATGCATCACGTACAACCCTAAGCAGTTATCGCAACAACGCTTATCTTAAAAGTTTTTGGACTAAAACGTATCGCAATTCCCAATTGTTTAATCAAGCGCCCTACTCTATTATCTTAGCACTTTTAACAGCAAAACAGTTGTTAAGATAACTGGTTAGGTGGTGTATGTACTCAATTTTTAACACATTTTTATTGCAATTTGTTGTTGAGTTGCGTTATGTTGAAAAAATATTAGAGTTTAAAAAAATAAAAATAAGGTGGAAAACATCCAGAAAATAAGTCATCACCGATAAACACCGACCACCATTTGAAATATTTAACAAATTTTTAAACGAGTAATTTTAGTAAGATAAATATATTTTGTTATCTTAGGATTTACAACAGGTACGCGCCCAAGTTAACACCTTATATGAAAACAGAGTGTTTACCGTTTAACTATCATGGGCCTTTTTCGACGATTTAATGTGTAAAACCGACTGTTTTGTAAAAAAAAAATACTGACGACCAACGGAACTTCCCCTGCAGGTTCTTTCTGGCCTTTCCATAGGAGTTAAACTAGAATACAAAATGTTCGTCTTAAAAATGAAAACTATGTAACTGCCATTTTACAAAAAAATAAATGTAATAATAACGAATTGGGGTAACAGTGTCAACTGAAGTATGACCCGTTAATTTTAAAGGTGTTAACTGTATCGCGTAACTGTTGTATTACAAATGTCTAACATTCAATCACACCAGTAGCAAGACCAAGTCGGGACTGTAATCAATTAGACATTTGTAATTTCTGCTGAACTATATCCGGTTATCTCGCTTTAACTATACGTATTTGTTAGATATAAGTTTTTATAAAAAATATTTTTTTGACGAACCTTGTGTTTTCTGTACCGCTGCGCGCACAAATATTTCCATTTTTAAAGTTATAAATACATAGTTTTTTTTCGTATTTTGCTTGTTTGTTCGAGACTCTTAGCCCCAGAAATTTTGCAAATTTAAACTAAATTGAAAAAAAAGCATTAGGGCGGCTATTACCTGTTCACCAATACTGGCATTTGAAAAAGAATTCGGAAAGGGTTGTTGCGTAGGTTGACTGGGAGAGAGTTTGGGCGGCGACTCAGTTCGGGTCGGCATCGGTTCAATTGCTTCGCTTAATTTCCAAATATTAACACAATTAGTCAAAAAACGGTACAGGCATTGTTGGAATAAGGTCAATGTCTAATAAGCTGACCTTAAAACCAACAAAAAATTCTCTGAAAAAATATGATTTTTTTGAACCAGCAATTAACCGAATTAACTTACGATGTTTATATTAAACAAAATTTCTCAGTCAATTAAAAACAATTAACAAGCACAATTTTAACGGCATTAAAGTCGTAAATAATTCAATTCATTTCCCGACCAATCGACGTTATTGATTTTATGCCGAAAATGACTGCAAGTACGTGCTTTTATTGCGCTTAATCTCAGACGCTTCGCTCAATAGATGAAAACAAAAACAGGAAAAATTAATGCAGGTATGTTTTCCAGGATTGAAATATTTTTTCAAATGAGCTAAATAAGTATAAAATATTGTCCCATTGCGATGTAGTATTAATAGCTAAAGTTTTTTTTCGAATTTTTGAAGCTCTTGCTTTTTTTCTTAAAATTTCGACTAAAATATTATGAATTAGATGAACATTTTTTTTTGATCTCCATGTTTTACTTACTATGTATTTTTGAGGAAGCTAGCAACTTAAATATATTTTTTGCTGACATTTTTGACAAAAAGATTATACGCCACCTGAGGGGTTATCTTACCACTTTTTTGACCAAAACGTAACGTGATTTCCAATTATTAAACTAATCGCCCTGACGGGTTATCTTACCAAAATTGGGTTATCTTACCGCTTTTTAAGCGTTTATAAAGGTAAGATAACCCCTCAGGTGGTGTAAATGAAAAAATCGAAGCTGTGTTAGGCAACACATTGAAACCATTATAGAATTACAAATTTTATTATGAAGTATTAATCTTCGAGCGAGTTGCGTCATTAAAATTAAATGTGCAAAATTTACCTGGCCTCAAGTTGACAGTTGTCGGCAATGGCTCGGATTGCATCCATAAGATCGGGTATAGTTTGGCACCGTTTTCTCGGGTCCAAAACCAGCAACTGTTTCACAACCGATGTGAAGGGGGCATGCTCGGGCTTGGTGGACGGAGAAAAACGTCCATTAATAATTGCCAATTTTTCGCCCATTTCAAACGGATGCCTGCCCGTTGTGAGTAAGATGAGGAGGCAGCCCGCTGCCCACAGATCTTGTCGCGTGTCGATTGGAAAGTTTGAATATAAATCACAAATTTCAGGCGCACGATATGCTAGAGAACATGGGTTCGACATCAGTCACTTTTTTGAGATAATCAAGGTATATTGAAAGAAAAATTACTAAAAAAAAACGACTTGTAATTTGACCTCCTTACGGCGTCATATGACATTTTTTGACCCCACCAAAAAATCCTCGTCGAAATTTAAAGTTTCGGTTAAATTCACCGACGGGTATTCGAGAAACCGGTGTTTTTGCCGGTCATTTCCGCTACTACCGGAAGTCCGATATAGGAAGAATTTTTATCTGTGAGATTTTTCATCAGAAACCGATAATGGCCTGGATATCGAACCCTAGCTGGAGTCGTTGCCCTTTGACTATCTTCTTCTACCTTTGTTCGTTGCATATGATTCCAACTGTCGTCGGGAATAAATGTTTCTGTCGTTACTGATCCAAAATCACACAGTTTAATAATGCCCGTCGGCGACAGCAATAAATTTTCGCCTTTTATATCGCGATGAATGTGGGGTGGGTTTAATTTGTGAAGGGCGGAAAGAGCGGAGCATGTTTGGTACATTACTTTGGTCGTCTCGACCCGATTTAAAAAGCCGCCGCGATCTTTTAACAGGTCAGGGACTGCACACGGGCACCACTCCATCACAACTAGAAGCTCTTCATACCCAGCATTATTGTTTCCCATTTGTGCCGCTACAATACAATATGTTCTTTAACAAATACTTTTTCTGGCTTGACAGATCACTAGAAATATTTCTGGGCCTCATTTTGGGATTTTTCCACAACATTTCTGTGATTCTAGTCAAATACTTCAACTTAAAATATTTCTTGAATTAAATAATGTTGAGAGATGTTCGAGAAATTTCAGAACATGGGTTCGACATCAGTCAATTTTTTGAGACAATGGGGTTTCTAGGTTTATGTTAATATTGTAGACGATGTCTACGAGATAATCAAGGTACATCAAAAGAAAAATTACTGAAAAAAACTTGACCTCCTTAGGGCGTCATATGACGTTTTTTGACCCCAAGGGGGGGGGGTAATTTCGAAGGCCCATCTGACCAGAAAGGGCCCTGAATCATACTGTGCGGTGAAAGGTGTTTTAAAAATGTGTGTTAATTTTTCTTCTTCTTTCTGTGCGAAACGACGATGTCATCAAAGAAAAATTAACACACATTTTTAAAACACCTTTCACCGTACAGTAAGTACGTCTTTAAATTCGTCTTTAAATTCGCGAGAACCCACCATATGCCCGCTTTATAATTTAAAATTATAAAATAGAACTTTAAGACAGTGATTCAATGTTACCTGTGACAAATTTGACAATATTTTTGTGATTAAGTTTGCGTAAGAGAGCGGCCTCTCGAATGGCGTCCTTCTTCCTCTCGGCATCATTTGATAGGAGGCGTTTTACGGCCACTGTTTCTCCACTGTTTTCACTTGTAGCGCGATAGACAACCGCAAAGCCACCCTCGGCCACTTTTTTGATAATACTTAACCGGTGGGAGCCAGCTTCGACAACTGATCCAACGAGACTATCACTGGAACCACCCATCACAGAGCGAAATAAATCCGACATTTCTCACTCTTCTAAAACACAAATAATATGGATTAAATGTTTTTTTAATGGACATTTGCTTTTAACAGATAACAAATAAATTACAGGTAACGATCTCGGCCTAAATAAAGTCCTTGGAATCCACCGTCTGCCACCTGCTGCAAATAATCGTTGTAGCAGGTATTGAGGAGAAGGCCTGCAATCACCAAAATGCACGAATAAATTACACTTCGTTTCAGCCATGACCACTTTTGGAAGGTTTATTTAAACACCCGTTCCTTATAACTTATAAAATTTAAATGTCCATTTTTTCAAATCGGCATAAGGTCAAGTCAGTCCTTGAAAAGTGCATTGATTTTTTTTTTGGGGGGCTTGACCTTATAACCACGCCTCCTGTAAGAGATATTTGTGTTTAAAAAAAAAATTACAGCATGTCATCTTTTAAGTTATAAGATGACATGCTGTAAAAGATGACATGCTGTAAATTAAAAAAAAAACACAAATATCTCTTACAGGGGGCGTGGTTATAAGGTCAAGCCCCCAAAAAAAAATCAATGCACTTTTCAAGGAATGACTTGACCTTATACCGATTTGAAAAAATGGATATTTAAATTTTACATTTGGGGCTAACGTGTACTTCAATTAGAAGTTATTGAAACTAGAAAATTGAGTGTGGCTCCAAGAGACCACGAAAAACATAATTATTTTTCTAATATAATTTTATTTTCATATTTGTACCATAGATATGTTAAAATAAACCCGACCTTGGTCCAAGGATTACTTTTGTCATCACGGAGATCTGTTTCCTTGAATATTGTCGGCACTGTCACGTCTATATTGCCTTGGCTTTTTTCAATATATAATTCATCCGCAACCAGCCCTATTTAAAAACATTAGATGGTTTTTATTTAACCCTTGCAGATCAATACATTTCAAGCTCCTCCTAGACCAGACATATTAATTTTTAATTGATTATATGGATGGTGTCAGGGCTCGGCATCAGTCCGGAAAAAATGACCTGTGTAACGTATCGGTAGTATTGGTAGACCGGTTCTATGACCGTTTGAAGTAAAAAAATTGTCGAAGTAAAAAATTGTCCCGGCTACGGTCCCATAGATTCCGTTTGTGTAAGGGTAAACGCAAAAATCAGTCCTAAAAACTTTAAATACCATATATATAACAAATAGGAACTTACCGGTCGGTTGACTAGGTTCTTCATCAGTATCTGGTATGGCCAGTCTTTTATGCATTAGGTCGGAACGATATTCTTCCTTTGATTTTGTGCGCTGTTTATCCATACGCCACGATAACTGGATCTAAATACATTTAACTTATTTTTAAAGTTTCCTAAATGAGTGGCATCAATTTTCATTCAACAAATTAACGGTATTCTGGTGGAAAAAATTTCTGGCGGAATATTTTCCCTTAATTATATTTTCAGTTGTCTGCCAAAAAACACAACCCCAAATCTTCATTCATATTCGAGACCCATTCATTTCAATTGTGTGTCGCTTAAAAAAACCGCCCTTACAAAACCACCTTTTATTAACATTCCCTGGAAGTATAAATTTATACAGGGGCTCTGGTTATAAGGTCAAGCCCCAAAAAATGACTTGACCTTATTGTAAGAAAAAAGTCCAAAAAGATATGATTTCTATAAATAAAAATTATTACCCGTGTCGTTCTAAACGTATACAGTATATATGTCGAGTTCTAAATTTAAACCCAAAAAAAGTGAAAAAAGACGTGATTTATCTTTAAAAAAAAGACTTGACCTTAGTGCAAAAAAGATGACTTGACCTTATAACGGTCACACCTTGTGACCTTATAATCAGACCTGTATATTATATACAGTATATACTTCCAAGTTTATATAAAATAGGATTGACCGTTAAAAACGCATTATTGTTCCAAAAATGTGATATCTTCGTTATGTTTAAGGACCGGTCAGAGGAGTTGTTTACAAAAAAAAATAAGAAAATTACGAAAATCAATATTAAACATTGTTTGTTTGATTTCTAGGTTTATTTAGTCTTAATTGCTAATATACAGTACGATCAAGTTCATTTCAACTAAAAATCTAGAGAATTTGGATTTTTCTCCACATCGATCAAACCCGGAATTACAGCAATCACTCCGACAATTTATTAATATAAACTGGTATACAACATATTTTAATTATTTAATTTGAACATCATACTACGCGATAAGGTCCAGACCTATAATAAAAATATGTGTTGTCAAAAAAACTACGGTCCTTAGACCAAAAAATGGTCGTTTTTTATGAAAAAATCGATTTTTTTTGTCTTAGCGACTNTGACCCTTTCGTTTCCGATTTTTTCGTCAAAAACTGTCAACTTCTGACTAACTGTCAACTTGTTCCGTCATTTTTGCCCCTGTTTCCCAAAAAAACTCCCAAAAACTGTCAACTTGTGACGAACTGTCAACTCGTTACGTCACCGAACTTTTCGAGCTCACATTTTGGCCAAAAAAGTTCTTTTACGAAAAATTTCTCACCGGAAGTTACCTTTCCACTGTAACGTATTTATGATTGTGAAATATACAAGCGATATTATATACGTACCTAGCATGTTCTAAACCATATTTATTACTTTGGAGTCGCGATATGGAGCGCATATATAAGTCCATTTCTTTGATTTTTAGTTCTTTGTTTTGTTCTTTGGAATCGACGTCATACATAGAATAGTGCATATCATCTAATATCCGCTGTGTGATATCCTGGCCGAGAACGACCCTTACTTAGGGTATTACCCGCTAGAAAAATGTCCGAAGCGAAATCCAAATTACGGTACCATCAAATGTTGTTGAAACACTACCTTAATTACACCTTGAAAATGACCTTACAACTGTAAGGAAAAATGTAATGACATAAGGTTGTAACTTGAGCCATTTATTCATAATTTTTCCACTCAAAAGTACGTCTTCTTTCCTCAAAAAATCTTCCCAAATGAAACTTTTTAGTAAAAAAAAAAGTATTTTTGACTGGAAAATTTTCAGGTTCAAGTTCCAATTGGAAATTTTTCTAAAACCGTCATTTTGCTAATGGTTCAAATGGCCGTTCTAACCCCAACAATAGCCCATGAAAAAGTAATGGCCCATTTACTAGGACACCCAATACCGGGAGAAATTCACATCGGAACCGTAAATTACAAATTAGAAATATATAAATTAAATACTAGTAGAAGGCGCATTTTCGGCGCTAAAGAGCTTTTCATCGCGATGATCCCAAGTACTGACCCCATATGCTTATGTCAGATGGATCAAAATCTATTATCCGTGTTCGAAAGTCTGGAATGTCCCATTAGTAATATTTAGTAACATAAGCATATGGGGTCAGTACTTGGGATCATCGCGATGAAAAGCTCTTTAGCGCCGAAAATGCGCCTTCTATTTAATTTATATATTTCTAATTCGTACTTTACGGTTCCGATGTGAAATTTTTCCCGGTAGGTTTGAAAAATGCATGGCATTCTATTCAACCAATGATATTAGTTTAACTCACAGGGGGAAGTGCGTGTAAATAGACACGCAACTGGTTTTTTNCCCCCCTTAACTTTTCGAGAAAATTCGATTGACAGTGTTTTTTTTTTGCGTAGGCTGGAGATTTCAAACAGCTCTCTAGAGGGCCCTGGTGGCCAAAATCAATCTCTGAATAGTCAGATCGACGTAGTTTGACGAGATCTACAACTTGGCTTTACCAGTTTTTTTGAATTATTGCAAATTATTGTGAATTTTCTAGGTGCGTGTTTATTTACACGCATTTTCCCCCTACGGGTTCCCAAAAACTCCTTCCCCCTAAGAGTTAACTATGATAAATAGGGGTAGTAGTACTACCGTAGTACAATAAACACCTGTGTGTACTATACAAGTTAACTACGAGTCTCAATCTGTATTACTATTATTTGAGCCAACACGATATTTTAACCCCTAAATAGGTAATACCCTACCTATTTTCATCTGGTTCCTCTAGTTTTTCAAAAACAGTTGGATAAATAGCGGCCAGTTTATTTTCAGCCGATTGTGAAATTTTCAGCGCTTTATCAAATGCTCTTTGTGTTGAATGCATTTCCCGAAAAAGCAATATTTTGCATGATCGATACATAGAAATAGGTAATTACGTAACCTAAATACGTAAAACGTGGATACTCTAGTGATTCAAAAAGTAGAAATAAAATTAATAGTTTTGTTTTGTGGTGTCGTAATGCGATCAAATTTCAAAATACGATTTGATTGGACTAACTGGAAAATGATGACTCATTCATCGTCGTGTTGTGAAATTATCAAAAAGAGGAAAAATAAAAACTGAGAAATTGTTTCCAGTCACATTTATTCAATATTTATAAGCATTTTTAACAGTTTATTTTTTCAGTTAATTTTGGTAATCACTTTATTTCGCGAAATTTCGGTCTGACTTCCAAACCTTATAATAAGGTTAATAAATTATGGGGTCCCATCTTGGGTTGCACGAATTGCTCTAAAATGCCTTAAATTGAAATTAAAGTAAAACAATATATATTGTAGGCCTACGGAGGGTAGGATTTTAAGGAAAGATAAATTTAAAAAAACATGATTCATGTCACATGAATCATGTGACATGATTTTTACAAGTTGAAAAACCCGACATTAGTGCAAAAAGTGTTAGCTAAAAAACATCTTGTACTTGTTAATGCTGTAAATGTTTTGGCCAAAACAAAAGACGTTCTGTAAAGCGGCCATTTTTTTTTCTTAATTTGTTTATTCTGGATACACGGCCATAAATTGTTAGTTCGGTGTTTTTATCACCAAAAATTTTTATCCCTCAAACTTTGAGGCTCAAATATAATATTACTAATATATAATTAGTAATATTGCTTATCCGTGCTATTTGGGTACGGACCGTACCGTACGGTGGCCGACACCACGGACAATACCCCTGATATCCTAAATTAATAAAAAAAAAAGCGCCTGGAAAAAACATAATGTTACATTATTAATGTAGCACGGGACAATTCATGGAATCAATTCATATGAAGTACAGTCCTTACTCCTTTTTCGGACGTTTTCGGTTCTCGAAAATAGCGTCCGAAAAATGAGCATCGCACGGTGTTACAAAAACGTTTTTATAGCCGAGATCAAAACGGATCAATTTTATATTACAGGGGCCCCATTTTGGCCGAAAAAGGAGTAAGGTCTGTAGTGAATAATAAGTCGACGTCTTAAATGTAGTTTGTTGCTAATACCTAGCATCATGAGTTTATTATACATAAAAGTTGATCATTAAGAGTATCTATTACAGTAAAATACATGTGTTCAATAATAATATATAACATCCGTAATAAGGATTCCCTATGTTACATAGGCTATGTTTTAAAATATACATATCCTAAAGAACGAACAAAAGAAAGAAAAAACCTGAGGTTCACCTAGGTCAGAGACCTGAATTCGATGTCTTCACAAAAATCTATAAGAACATTTTTGGATCACTAGAATTTGTCAAAAATTTTGACTCATAATGAGAATCATATTTTTTTTTCTTTACTTCTTCAGATTTTTCGAAATTTTTGAAATATTGTTGATGTTATTTTACGAAATTAAGTCATTTTGACAAAATTCTAGTCGCCCAAAAATTTTGCACGGCAGGCGTTTTAAGGACGCGGGTTCCAGGCCTCCGTAAGGAACACATATATATTTTTGATATCCTAAAGTGGAATTTTGAAACTACGAGAACATTTTAACACTACAGAAATTCAACAAAAATATTAGAACGCAATCTTATAAGACTTAAAAAAATATAAGCTACACCCCCTGCGCTGTTATCTTGCAACTATCGCATGAAAAAAATCCGCAAGATAACGGAGCGAACGGGGACATCTGCAAGATAACAGCGCAGGGCTTAACACATAAAGATAGGGATTCCTGGAAAATTGGCCGAAAAAAATCTGCAAGATAACGGAGCCAACGGGAAAATCTGCAAGATAACGGGTGACAAGATAACAGCGCAGGGGGTGTATAATATAAGTTCAAGTTCAGATAATTTTGCATTNAAAATTTGGCTACAATGTGTATAAGAACTCAGATAAACGACATACGAAAACATATTTTACTGCTACAAAATGTGAAAGAGTCCATGAAGCAAAAAAATGCTCTACAACATGAATAATATTAGAAAAATACTTGAATGATTGTATACAGTACAATATTGTATACAGTCCCACGCCCTTTTCAAACAGTTACGGTATTTTTCCGAAAAAAAGTCAAGTTTTAACCCCCAAACACGATTCTTTAGCACATCCCTGAACATGAGGCCGGACGTTTGTCCGGCACTTGTTTACTGTTCTCTGATCTTTAATTGCTCAAATCGATGGTCCCGAATCGAATGAGCATCTTGAAAACTCCCTGACCATCTTTGGACACTTTTTGGTCGATTTGACCACAAAAAACCCAAGATCACAAATGGTTAACCGGCCAACCTGAAGGATTGATTTTTTGCATGCTATCAAACCGTTTACTAGTTACAGTTTTGATAACGGATATAAAATTGTATTTTTTTTTTCGTTGTCCAACTTGGTAATCGATTATTCTATGTTTGTTTTAGTTTTACTTCATTTGATGAAGCCAAACAACCCAAAAATAGTGTTGTTTGCACGGGGCCGGACAAACGTCCGGGGGTCGCGTTTGGGGGTTAAATAATATAGTATAAGATATGAAACTAAACGAAAAAATGAGGTTCTAGGAAAATATTGAGTTTCGAGCAGCTAGCAGAGGTCTTTGTGATACCAGTCTAAAATGATTCGGTATCGGTATAAAATGATTGGGTACTTGTAGTACCGGACTTGTCAGAATGAAATAATTGGCTCATATCTGTATATAAGCGAGGTTTTTCGGACGGCTTTTCCGAAGGAATTGACTCATCATTATCGTTTTCATCAATATTTATGACTTCATCTTTCGGATTTTTAAGCGGATTTGAAGGACGCTGAAGTTTAACTTCAGCAGATTGGTCGAGATCTTCGAGGCAGACTTCTTGATACCATGGTAATTTTTGTCGCACTCGACCTACTTGATAGTGGTCATTATTCAGGTTTTAATTTGGAATTTCGGAAAGCATAAAAAGTCTTCGGTTGCTTTGTGTTCCAGACAAAAATTTTTAGCTGCATATATCCGGGGATCCAAACAGAGATTGAAAAAATGTCGGATATTGGAAGTAAATATATCATTGTATATTCGGACTGTAAATCCCAATTGTAGTATTTCAGGGAATATCACGATTGGGATTTCTGTCGGACTATACATGTTTTCATGTCATTGGTCCCTTTTATGCATTTTTTTCTCCCCGAAACGGTCTTGTAATTATTTTGGGCCAATAGAACCCATTAAATCAAAAACCAATTTTGCCAACTTATATAACTTAAAAAGTTAGAAAGAAAATGTGAAAAAATACAATTCTCAATATGTATATGTAGTAAGCACTGGAATTTTTTGAAGGTTTCAAAAAATATGACCTTTAAAAAATTATATAGCTTATTTTCAGAATTCTATTTTCCACATTTTCTCATTAACTTTTTAAGTTATATAAGTTGGCAAAATTGGTTTTTGATTTAATGGGTTCTATTGGCCCAAAATAATTAAAAGACCGTTTCGAGTAGAATAAAATATACATAATAGGGAACAATGACATAGAAACAGATACAATGTCGGAATGTACAATGAGATATTTTAAGCATAATATCATTATTTTTGCGTTTGTAAAAACACGGAAAACAATCACGTTGCAATTTCAGAAAATCGACTTACAAATGTGATTTTAGTGTGACGGGGGAATTTCAAATCATAGTATTGATATTGTGATTGTCATGTGGATCCCCCGACCCAAAGCGATAAACTGAGAAATAAAGGAGAATAATGTAAAACCCGACCTATTACTAATTCTGCTGCTTGGATTTTTGCAAGGCTGATTTGGGCGCCATAGCCCACGAAACCCGAAGAACCTGCACAATGGTAAACACCTAAAATTATTAACTTAAAATAGTAAAATAATATGCCAAATGAAATAACAAAATTTGTCGTTTGTAACCACTCCTTACCGGATTTATATTCACCACTAGTGGCAGGATCTTGTGCGAAACGAACTTCTTTAAAAACGTCAATAATTTCGATAGGATTGGATTCGATACACTTTCGGGAAAGGCTAGGATACTTGTTGCGATCGAGTTGATTTTGATATAATATTGCTACCAGTGCCGCCTGAGCTAATGCCGAATAAACTCCTTGTAACCTG
This sequence comes from Oikopleura albicans, assembly GCA_004367875.1. Taxonomy (NCBI): domain Eukaryota; kingdom Metazoa; phylum Chordata; class Appendicularia; order Copelata; family Oikopleuridae; genus Oikopleura; species Oikopleura albicans. The sequence continues at coordinate 35,291 of SCLG01000758.1, forward strand.
TCACAACTATATAACGGCTTCAAAAAGGATTTTCCTCCATATCCTTTAAAGTCAAATTGATTGTAAAATGGAATTGTGAGTGAAACTAAAAACATACGAAATTGTGAAAACCTTGGAGAGCAAAACTAGGGATTAAATAAAAAGGATTTTGACAGCAATGGTGGTTTTTATTTTTATTTTAAGGGAACCCAAAACGGAGCGACACCTGGGGCTAGTAGGTTAGTGATAAAGTCTTGACGAGTTGAAATCGCCGTTCGTGTAGGTTTAAAAAATAATTGACTGGAATTAAAAAAACATTGGAGTAGTAATAATTTTATTATTCCAAAGATGCATTTATGTGTCTCTGATGTTTCCAGTCATTTATTTTTTTAAATCTACACGAACGCCGATTTCAACTCGTCAAGGCCTTAAGGGACGGATTTTTTTTCTCCTGATACAAAATTAAATTGCTCGTGGAACTGTCGGAAGAACTGTCCTTCGCGGGGCTGAGTATGCGCGTATAACTACTTCCATGACAGAGCAGCCCCGCGAAGCGGGGCTGAATATGCGCGTATAACTATTTCCATGACAGAGCAGCCCCGCGAAGCGGGGTTGAGTATGCGCGTATAACAATTTCTATGACAGAGCAGCGAGGCTGAGTTTGCGCGTATAATCATTTCTATGACAGAGCAGTCCCGCGAAGAAATAGTTATACGCGTTCGAACAAAACCGATTCATTAGTCTAAGTTAGATAAACATAAATTAGCTTGATCATCTTAAAACTTATTTGAAATAAGTTTTAAGATGATCAAGTTAATCTATGTTTATCTAACTTACAAGTTATTTCTGGTGAAAAGCCCTCGCCTATAGGTGTGGATGTAAGTGTAAATGAGGATGACATTGTTTATATATATATAATTATACCTTTGTATACATCATCTAATTCCATAACGTAATACTGTATCTTTATGTTCCGTCTACGTAAGAACATAATTGGATCATGATCATGCAGGTTCTTTATTACTTGGAGGAAATCGCTAATACTATGGATGCCATTGCTAGTGACCCTGAAGTTAGGTTGCTCTACAAACGGGAAACTACATTTTTATCGATTTTCAGTATTTCAGAACAAATTCTACAAAAAAGAAACATATAATTTCAATGAAAGAAATAAAAATGATCAGATACTGGCGTGGGTAGTCAGTTTGTCACCGAGCTCCACGCCGGTCTTACAATAAATAAGACCGAGTACTGTTTTAAACTAAGTGACCCCTGGGAGTTAATTGTTCGCAGAGACCAACATCCTACTGGCAAAACCTTTTTCTGGTAGTCCAATATAAAATATTGTTTGTAAGGGCAACCTAGGCTGCGTAAAGATTCTTCATGTTCGTTTGCTAATTTAAGCATTAACTGTTGCAATTGGGGTTGAGGTAATTGAGCTGGAATTTGTTGGTTGCTATCGGATAGGGTAGGCGAGTTCGTTAGGTCAATCAATTCGTGAGGGCAGTCTTCAGAGCTGAAGGACGGGGGCTCGGGAAAGCGGGAACAACGATGTTTTTTGCCTTGAGGCGAGTCGGTTAGATCGATTGGTGAGCTGATTGATTGGTGAGCTTCATCGATTGGTGAGCTGCCCCAAGATGTCGAGCATGGATTGGTTGACGAAGTTTGCCATCCAATGGAGCTAGGCCTATCCCGTACGATTCTTGCTCTATCACACAGGGTATGATTTTTTAGGGAAAATTGTTTTTGGTTACAAGGGGCGGGGGTCGCTAAATACGGGCCCCTCAAATAAGGGTCGGTGGCGCCGAATAAGGGTCGCTTTTTTTTCGAGAAAAATATTATTGCTCCAAATAAGGGTCGCTGATTTTACCATTCTTTCCCATGGACTTTCTTATTATTTTTTGAGCCGCTTGCGTATATATATATTTAAGTTATACTTAAAATTGTAATAATTTCAAATTTAATAATTACATTGATAAAATCAAATATATAACGCAAAAAAAATCAAAAATAAGACTAAGACAGCCTAATTATGGGTTCGCCAAATAAGGGTCGGTTTTCGAAAACACGTAACCGACCCTTATTTGGCGATCCGCCTGTACTATGTTTGTATAACAAGTAAAATCTTACAGAACGTGTAAGAACTAAAATCGATAAAACCCTTGTCTTTCGCGCGGCTGGTCGATCAAATCGATTGGCGGCGACCAACTTGGGCCTGGGATGGCAACGGTCAAGTCTATGATCGGTGGCTACATAATTATTTTTATATAATAATATTTTTATATACAGTTGATGTGCACACAACGCACCTGCGCACAAGACAGCAATTTTCGAGAAACGAAAGTGGTGCGTTGTGCGCACATCAACTGTAGTGCAATATTAAACATATATATATTATCATTTTCTCAAAAAGGTATCCAAAAAGTGCATTATGATCTGTCTACACTGTAGACTCTACAGTAAGGCTTTTTGTATTTTTGCCAAATTGACGGTATCGTCTTTTAATCATGTGGAAAATGGTCCTATTGGTCGCCAGAATAGATAACGGGCATTGCAAATGAAAGCGGGTCAATTTGACTTTATATGATCATGTTTGACCCGCTTTCATTTAGAATCGGGTTTATTAAAATTTTTTGGAAAAAATGCCACAACGTTACAATACATAAATTCTAGATACATATTTCAGATGATTTGAAAAGCAAAAAATTCAAAATTGTAACGGATCGTGCTCGTTTTATTGGATTTTTAAAATGTCATTTAAAAAAATACACAGGGTGCGCCGTTATGTTTCACCTTTTTCTCGCCCGTGCTGTTATGTTTCATTTTTTTTTGAGAAAATATTTTCCAACTTATTTATTGAGAATCTAGACGAGTTAGATAAAGCATCCAACAAGTCACCCAGCTCGTGCGATTCTTTTCTTTTTTTTCTTTTTTTTTCTTTTGCTAGCTTCCCAGTTTTACTAAAAAATTCGCTACGTGGCCTCTAATTAACGGATTTTCTTGATTAGACCTTTGTTTTCAAGGTCTATCCTTCTTCTCTTATGAGTTCGAATCTCAACCTCTACCGATTTAACCCGCACCCTCCGCGGACGCA
>SCLG01000759.1:0-31099 GCA_004367875.1 Oikopleura albicans
TGATATCGACGATAATACAGAGATAGAGGTTACACTCGAATTTATAAATGAAACAACGACGTTATAAACGCAAAATTTGCGGTGGTATACGATATGTCCCGCTCAAAACCACTGGTGGGGCGAAACGAAGATCTCGTAAAACAAAAAACAAAAAACAAAAACAAACCACTTAACTTGAAAACAATTGCATCATGTTTGAGATCATGCAAAACATATTTGGGAGCTTTATTTGTAAAGTCTTTCAAACAAATATTTATCAAAGTCAAAGATTTTAGTTTAGTTGTATTCTGTGATGGTCATTGGTTTTGTATCTACAGTACTGAAAAAACATTTGAAATTTTTGATCCTCTTGGTTTTTTACAAAAAGAACACTGCGTTAAACAAAAATTCTTTGACTTTCTTAAAGCTCATATTAAACAGAAAACTTTGTACTGTAATCCTAAAATACAAAGTAACTCATCTAACGCTTGCGGATATTACGTTATCTTTTATATCAAGATGCGTGAGATGGGTCACACTTTTCATGAGATTCTGCATAAGTTTTCCAAAAATTATTCAAAAAACGATTCATTGGTTAAACTTTATGTTCGTAAAATGTGTCACAAATAAATGTTTTTACAATACGCTTTGTCTCATATTTTTCAGATACATTGAAATGAACGGTTATATTCGTGACAAGACGTTTGAAGATGCGTATAAAATTGTGGATTATACAGCATCATTCAACACCAGTAGCAAACTAGAATTCAACATTTTGGTAGGTTTGTTTTTTAGTATGAAATTTCTTAAAACATTTTGTTAAGCCGGATAAACGATATCTCAATCTGGGAGAAACGCTTCTCAAATTTGCAGTTGAAATTCCGTCACAGATGGTTCCAGGTATTAGTTTTTTTTCCATAATAAAAACTTATTTATTTTTTAAGAAAACTTTATGGGATCCAATTTATTCGAAAACATTGAAATTTATATAAATCATGAGCTCATCACAACAAAAAGTAGTGACAATGATTACTTTGTTACTGATATGATGTTTGTTCGTGAAGGTTATAATGAAGGAAAAGATTTAAAATAATATAAAATAAACCGTAATATGGTTTGAAATTACTTGAATACTAAATCTTCCACAGACTATGTAAGATCGTCTATGAGTATAGCAGGGATATTTTCCGATTCAAATTATGACGCAAGAGAGTTTGAGGGTAATAGTCGTGGTCCGATTATGCGTGAAAGTAGACGCAGATTGGCAGAAGAAATTGACGTTGGAGCAGAAAAGTTTTACCGATACAATATAGTGACTCATATCAACCATGGATTGGCACGACAAGAAAAGCCACTTCCTTCTGGAATACCAATCCAAATAACATTTAATCGAGCCAAAGCCGAAAAAGGTTTACTCCAACATAGTGACAAGAAAGCCGATGGCTCATCATGGACATTTACAGACAAAGTTCTAACTATAAAAAATCCGGTACTCAGTTGCTATTTTGTTGAATCNAAAAAAAAGACTATGTTAGATCGTCGATGAGTATAGCAGGAATATTCTCCGATTCAAATTATGATGCAGACGAATTTATTGGTAATAATCCAGGTAAAATTATGCGGGAAAGTCGACGTAAATTAGCAGAAGAAATCAATGCTGGATCCGAAAAGTTTTACCGTTACAACATAGTAACTCATATAAACCATGGATTGGCACGACAAGAAAAACCACTTCCTTCTGGAATTCCCATTCAAATTACGTTTAATCGCGCTAAAGCTGAAAAAGGTTTACTGCAACACAGTGACAAAAAATCGGATAACTCATCTTGGACATTTACGGATAAAGTTCTTACTATACAAAACCCTGTTCTCAGTTGTTATTTTGTCGAGTCAACAAAAGCCGATCAAATGTACGCAAAAACTAAAATGTATGATGTCGATATTCCTTTTCTCGATTATTCAATTCGTCGTGAATTACTGCTTGACAATGTTTCAGAGTTTAATCTGAAGTTATTTGAAGGTTTGTTTTGTGTATAATTCTTAGGTTTATAAACGGTTTATTTATAATAATTTGTCGAAATTTTAGCAAAATTATTATTTCTTAATTGTATACACAAGCTGAGTTTTTAGCCAATCACTTTTGAAACAAAATGTTTTTCAGACATAACGTCTACACTTTGTTTCGTTAGCCGGTCTCTTTCTATTAACCAGAGTTTTTCATGGTATAGTCAGTTTCTTAACACAAAAATGAATCGGTCTGTTCCATTTTTCGGAGAAAGAGTAATTCGCCGAAATTTTACCCTTTTTCATCACTGTAACTAGTTAGAAGTGAAAAAAAAACGGATAACCCTACGGATTACCCTTTATCCGTAAAATGAAGAAATATTAATTCAAACAATGCCCATTTTTGGTATCACATCAGTGACNTTTTCGGTATCATCTTTACGATTTCAACGTCACGACTTAACATCCTTTGAATTATGTGTCGATTCTCAAGCAATACAATCCCATCCGCTGAAGATGAAAGAAGGCAACAGTGTAGATTTTTTTACAAACTATCTGCGAAACACAAACCGCTTCTACAACCCCTATGCAAATGGGTGCCTTAATTACGATCACTTTGTCGATAGTAATTTTCTCATTTTTAATAATCTAAAGAATGATAATCACTTACATGGCCAACTCACGTTAAAATTGAAATTTGAAGAAGTTTTACCTGAAAAACTTTTTTGTGTTTTTATCCCAATATATGAACGCAAAATTGTTTTCGATTCTTATAACAACGTTCAAATACAAAATTAATTACTAGGTTTTATTCTCGGGGTTAAAATAGGTAAAGTTATTTTTTTGAAAAAATATTCTTGAGGGGTTAAGAAGGGTTAAGTTTTCAATAAAGCGGTGAAAAAATAAGTAAAGAGTTGAATAAGTTAAAATAATCAATTCAATAATTATTAAAGTTTTAAAATTAAGCATTAAATTTCTGATACTCAAATTTTCATAGATATCAATATATATTAAGCACTGTGTCGTTAACTTTTCAATAGCATCCTTATCTTTTTTAGTTCTTCGGTTTAAAAGATAACGGCACATGAGATTTATACATTATTGACTACTGAAACAATTTCAATAAATTATGGCTAAAAATATTTCTGTGGTTTCATTTTATGAATTAATAACCATGATTATGTTTATTGATAAACAAATATATCAACTGACAGGTTATCTTATAACAGATTGGGTTATCCCATCAAACATCCCCTACGTGACTGTCCTAACATAAAAAAATAGTTTTGAACAGTTTACGTTTACGATCTAAATCTTATCAAAGTTACGTTATCGTTTATTAAGATAACTCGCCAGGTAGTGTGAATAAAAAACCTCAACAACTACACAACCGTCTCCGACTTTTCTCATGTTTGTCAGTGTTTTATCTTTTATTTTCTAAACCGTTCGTGCTGTTCAGGATCCGTTTTTTAGTCAAACAAATATAATTATGACACTTCATAAAATACGAAATTTAACGAAAATCTAGTTACCGTTTTTACACAGTTATATATGGAGGGGTGTGCTGAATAAGGGTCTGCTAAATAAAGGTTGTTTTTTTTTTCGATAAAAATTTTGTTCCAAATAAGGGTCTTGACTTGAACATTAGACATTTTTACCGTTTTAAATTGTTTACGGAATGATAAATAGAATTTTAAACAATCCAAATTAAATTTAATAAAATTTAACGTAATACAGTTGTGGACACGAGAACGTGACACGCGAGAACGTGACAAAATCACGAGAACGTGACACTTTTTGACAAACGGTCGTCATTTACGAGAACGTGACAGATTTTTGAAAAAAAGTGGACGAAATACGCACCTTTTTCGGAAATTTTGTATCAACGTGACGCTTTTGAAGATTTTTTGTCAACTTGTCTAAAATTTTTCTCAAAAAACTCTTATTTTTCATTAAATAAAAACTCACAAAGTATAAAAATGTGATTTGGAAAGTACAAAATAATATTCTATAGACTATAATGAGTGAACAAATGCTGCCCAAATTCTAAAAAATACATTTTTTAAAGTTTTTATAATAAAAAAATGTAAATAAACTTACGAACGGTTGTCAAAAAATGTTACGAGAACGTGACAGTCACACGAGAACGTGACAGTTTTTGGTAAGTGAAAGTGTCACGTTCTCGTGTCCACAATTGTATCGCCAAATTGTTAACCGACTCTTAGTACGCACACCTCCCTGTACCTGTTAGATCGACTGTGTCTAATAATTGCAATCTATATATACACTCTGCAAGGATAATTGAACTTGACAAAAAAAAAGAAATTTGAACCGTCTATCACTTAGTCTTGGCGTCATTGCTTTCGTTTATAATGGTTAAGTATACAAAAATGGAAACATTTAAACGTTTTTTCTAGTTTAGGTCAAAAACAAAACATATTTCCGAAAAGCACTAAAAACGGGAAAAATCATAAAAACTCGTGGAATTGAATAAAAAAAAAAAAACGAAAAACGACATCAAAAAAGGCATCATACAATTTTGCGTTATTGTATATTTAATGGTAATAAACGAGAGCAATACACCAACACTAAGTGATACACGGTCAAATTTCGTTCATTTCATTGACTCATTCGTGGAGACTAGTAACCACAAAATTCGAATATGTCATATATCGGACGACGTGTTATATAAAGGAATAAAGCAGACGTTGGTTAAAAAGAGTAAACCGTACTTAAAAGGGAGTACCCCCGTGTACATATTATTATTGATGTGAAAATATTATTAATGTAATCTTATTAATGATGGCTAATTTTTTTTTAACTTTTGATAAACTAAGTCACTCAATAATAATCAAAAAAGAAAAATTTGTCGGTACATTTGTAAATTTTTTCATTCACGGTTATCTCAGGCGTTAAGCGTAAAAAACGATGTTGTCTTCTTCACACTATTTTGCGCCCCAGAAAAAATTTGCCAATATCTTGGCTAAATATATAGCAGCTCTGCATAGCAGCTGCATAGCAGCTCTGCCAAAATTTCGTTTTCTTGTTATGTTAATGAGATTATCCGGTTGAGTTCTATCACAAAAATACGCATTAAATATTCACTGTTGAGCTACTACGTTGAACTTCTGTCGAGTCAAAGGGATCAATATGCTCCACTATTTAATGAAAGTTCACATTTTTTTTCACGTCAAACATGCGGATCCAGTTGAAAAAATTCCAAAATGATTTTTCGAGTGACGAAAGGCGAGATGATATTTACAGAGCTTGTGTTATTTTCAGCGGTAAGATAAAGAGCTAATTTATTGAAATTTCATACCGTTGATGAATTTTTGTTCAATTAAAAAAAATCAAAAAATAATTGGGCTCAGCGAACTTGGGGATTTTCAATTTGTTGAGGAATGCTTAATCATATTAGCAGTCATAATATGTTGATGTCCATAATTTTTCTTCTGGTACCGAAAGTTTTACAAATTAGATTTAAGTCAAATTTTCACCTTTTTTAACAGTAAATAACGAAATTACTAGTGACAGAATTAATTTGCTGTGGTCAAAATGGTCTTAATTTGAAATAAATCCAAGTTGTAAAACTTTCGATATAAGAAGAAAAATTGTGGATAAAAACTGATTTTTTGAAATTCAGTGAAAAAACGAGATACACCACCTGCACCATTATCGGGTCAAAATTTGGATCCAGAATTTTCCAGCCTACGCTACTGCGCCGTTATCGGGTCAAAAAAATGCGTTATTAAAATACGTTGGTTTTTTCGTTTCCTTTGGTTTTTTATTCAATGTTTGAACTTGTAGACCTATCTTTTTTCTATATTATTTTTCAAAACATTTTAAGGCCAAGTTTTGATTGAAATAATGACCATTTTGTTAATATACATCTGCTTTATTCTGTGAAAATATTGATGTACCGTCGTACATTTAATATCTCTATATTTAAGTTTAATGATAGCCAATTTCCGATACATTATCGATATTATATCGTTTTTGTATAATTATTCAAATAGCAGTAGGAAAATTTGAAGAAGAAACATAGTCTAACATAGACATATGAGAAGTTCTAAAAAATCCCCCCTCGTACCGTTACTGGTTCAAAATCTTCATTTTTCCAAAAAATCCCGTTCGTGGCACTAACGGGTCAAAATTTGCCATCAAAATTTCCCACACATTCAGCCTACGCTCTACGCCGTTATCGGGTGAAATGTTTTCCCAAAAATGTTGACCCGATAACGGCGCAGGTATAAAAATATATCTTTCATGTTTTGCTCTATAGGCTAAATTATTAGGTTTATAACGCCGGAAAAATAAGTATCAGTACTGAAATAGGCAAAAACCGAAAATGAACAAGTCCAAAAATGGTCTATGATTTCTGTCTAGATCCAAAACGTGTATCCTATTTTTTCATTTTTTATTTCACCGACGTAATAAACGCAAAAAATGCATCATACTGGCTAATTTTAGAAAGTTTCACTTTTCCGTGAAGAAGATTTCTCCGTTTTTAGGTTTATGCATTTTTTGCACCACAAAATAAGCTCAGAGCCAACAGCAGACGAGCTCGTAGAACGGCACAGACTGAATTGAAATAATGACAAAAATGGAGGTGGGGTTTGTTGAGAGTTTGTCGACAATTTCCCTTTTATCACCTTTACCTTTTATACACTTCATCCTTTTTTGACAGATATTTAAAATTGAAAAGATTTTTGACTAAAAAGGATAAAGGGTTAAGGTGATTATGTAATGCGGATCACATTAAGTTTTAAAGACCGGTCAGAGGAGTTGTTTACAAAAACAATTTGTAGAAAAACGGTTTTGGAAACGTTCAGACGCATAAAATTACACAATGATTTTTTCTATGGATTTCCGGAAAGTTTACTGCATACAATGATGCAATTTTCGGCATCATAATTGTTTTTGTTGAACTTGAATGCCGTTTTCCCCAAAAATGGTCTCCGCATTGACCCGTTAACTGTCCAGCTTTTCAAGATTTTAGTGGATGGTTTTAATGGCTTGGTTTTCGCACTTTTTATTGTAGGTAAAGTGACAAAAGGATGGAAGTTATAACTTATAACATGTGAAAGTGATAATTTGTCGACAAAATCAATTTCGATGTTTTAGACATGTTTTAGACATGTTTTAGACGAGTATAATCAAAAAGTTGTTGGTTTTTTCTGGAAATTTGTATAAAAGCGTCAATAATTCCACCAAGACTATAATTTGTGGGCTTTAATGTTGGCTTTTGCGATATTTGTCAAATGATCAAATGTATTATTTTTTGAGTAACTCAATTCGAAGACTAAATTTATATTTTAGGATTGGTTCGAATTGAGTTCGATCCGGCGAAAGTTAAAAACATGGTTACACACTCTCGCAAAGATCTTGGAATGTTTATCAAAATGAAAAATAAATTTTCCAAATTATCTGGGACAAATTTATTACAGAAAATATCGTCTACTTCGAAATATAACGTTCAAGTTTTTTTCGAAAAGTCAAGAAGATCTCCATTGGAATTAATTTATGAGGAAGGGTTCAAAATACATTTTTGTTACGTTCATCGTTTTCATGTATCAAAAATTGAACTACCAAATGATGTTATGGTGTTTTTTACAAAAAAAATATGTCGCAGAAAACGCAAAAGTCTGCATTTCGCAATAAAAATTAACGAAAAACCACTTTTGCATATAACAAACCTTCATAACAAAATTTGAGTTACGTTTTCAGCAAAGACGTTTTCTGCGAGATATGTTTTTTTGCCAAAAACCTCGGTGACATAATTACACGGGTGCTATAATCTTACAAATGTTTTTATATTTTAATGTGAAGATTTAAATTAAAATGTTTTCATAAGTTGCTTCAAATTAAAACGTTATTTTTCGAAAAACTATACAGTCTTTGATTCCATAACGGCCATTTTCGGTTCTCGAAAAAAACGGCCGTTATGGGGTAAACGGCCGTTATGGAATAAGGCCCCTCATGGGGTTAATTTGGGAAAAATTGAAATAAAATAGCCTATTTAATTTTAAAATGTTTATTTTACGATTTGTTCGTAATGATTTATGTGCCAGTCTTGTATTACATGGTTAATTTCTGACACTTGCAGTGAAATGCCTTATTTTTCAATACGTTAGTTCAAAAACAATAATTGAAAAACAATAATTGAAAACCCATTTTAAGACAGGAAATACACATGCATTCACCATGAAACTCATTGGAAAATTTTTCAACGAAGCAAATGATTTCGATTTAAGCAATTTGACGCTTCTTGTGAATGATACTGTTTCCCAAACTGAAGTGTATAATTGCCTTAAGAAAAAAATCAAAAAAATACACTCATTTTTGGATGTTTTAAATACAAAACAGACAACAAGTCTATCAGTTGAAGACTTTGTCATGAGATGGGGAGATACCAAGGTTCGTTTCAAAGAAGAAAAGAAATTTATAAAAATGTTCAATACGGGCTACAATTTATGGACTAAGCATGATTTGCAAGAAGCAAAAAAAGTCATTGGTAGCTGGTGTGACACAAGCGAGCATTTCATAATTACGGATCAACAAAAAAATAGGACGGTTTTTTTAACAAGATTTGAGTTTATTTTTCAACTATGTTATAAAAGTATTTTTTTTAATTGATATTGAACAAAATTATTTTTCAGGCTTCATTTGTCTATATATTTAACCAAAAATATTCTTTTATGTGATGATTACGCCGTAAGTAATTTCAAGCTTTTTTGAACAGATGCTTTGTTTTTTGTCACTAGATAGAAAAAAAGTTAACCCTTTTTAACCCTATAAAAAATCATATACTGTTTTCAATTACACATATGAAATACTTTAAGAACATGACTTGCAACCTTTTTCCATTCAACGTAATGTTTATGGGTTAAAAAGGGTTAACTTTTTTTATTTCATATTGGAAAAACCGTTATAGAGGTTATTTTTCAATTTTCGATGAAATGGAACACGTGATCGACCCCACATATGTTAAACCTCTCAGATGCACCAAAACACCTACTTGTTACTATACAAGTACAAAGGTTAATGTTGAAAGGAAACGTGACAAAATTGATAAAAATTGTTCATTAATTTTGTCAGAAAATGTTATTAACTACAGTCCTACCTTCCAATTGTATAATTTGCGTTTCAACAAAACGTGCACAACTAGGAAGTCTCTCGTCATGGTAATTTTTTCTATATATTTTCTCAACAAATGTTTTTGTCAGACTCTTTAGGTTTGATTTTTGCATTCAAACGGTACACTATGAGTCGAAGCAAAATTGATAAATCTTTCTTTCGAGTGTTTAAAAAATGAACATTTGGCAGTCGTTGTACACTCGTAGTTTTTCCCGAAAAAAAGTGTACTACTGAAAAAAATACAGTCCTTCACCATTTATCGGACGCTCATTTATCGGACGCTTACTCATTTATCGGACGCTTTTTTGGCCAAAATGGGGTCATTCTAATAAAAAAATGACCTCTTTTATGACGATGCTCATTTATCGGACGCTATTTTCGAGAACCAAAAACGTCCGATAAATGGTTAAGGACTGTATTCACGAAAAAACGAAAAATACGTAAATTTTCGAACCTTTTAATTTGGTCTTATCAAAGTTGCTCAAAAATAAGTTACGCCCATAGAAATCAGAAAATTTAAACTAGTATTTTCTCGAAATTTTAAACATCGAAATTTTCAAGATTTTTAGCTCGAAATAAAAAGTTTCAGTCAAGTGATAAAACGTCTAAAAATGTTTGTTAAAGTAACTTTTCTGATTTCTTTGTTTTATTTGTAAACAAAAGACCTCTCAGCTTAAATGTTTTCAAACAGAAAATAAGTAATTATGTAAAATTGACTCAAAAAGGTGCATAAATGAACATAATTCGACTTATCAGTGAAATTTAGCTTTTATAGACATAACCCTTAAGACGGTTATTTAACAGTTTCCGAACCACTCATTTTCTGCAAATTCACCGTGAAAATAATCAGGCTAAGTTCTGATGAAATAAACTTTAGAATTCGAGTTTTTTGAAAATTGTTGGATAATCGTTTTAGGAGTTAGAATGTTTCGAAAGTTTTGCTACAGCAAGTGTGTTTGTTCAGTGATTGTCGCGTTAAGTCACGAATACCTAGGGAAATCGTATAACATATAAGTAAAACAAGTAAGGTCTACTCATCGTTTTACATGAATTTTCGCTGTTTTTTCTCTAGAATTTTTAGATAGACAAACACTAGTTATTTCCGCACGTCAAAAATATTCTCGTCTACAAAATGCAGAGAAAAAGACGGCGCAAATTCATGTAAAACGCCGATTAGTTTGTTTTAATTATTTTGTCATGATAAAAAAGACATGAAAAAACATGTACTGCCGAAACTATCATGAAATATAAACAAAAAATTTATGGCAATCACTCAGATGTTCGTGATGAATTGATTCGTGATGGTATAATTGACGTAAACGATGAATCTCACCGTAGATGTATTTCATTTGATATCGAATCAGTTAATTCTACAGAAGAAAGTCACGTTTTTGGTCAAACCATACTGTGTGGAGTTCAAAAAGTTATCACCATAGGCTACGCAGCTAATTTTGGTTCATTTCGTGACGTCTTAATCCGGGACGATATGTCTCGAGAAAGTGGTATAAAACTGGTGAATTCTTTTCTGGACAGAATGCAAGAATTACAAAAAGAACATTACAAACTGTTCCCGAGTAAAGTAAAAGATACACTGGATGAATATAAAGAAAAGCTGAAAGACCAATCATTGTCCATTGCAGAAAAAACCGCTTTGTCAAAAAAACGGTACTATTTGAAGTCACTGATAAGTCTCAAAATACTCGGATTTAATTCGGCATCATATGATCTCCCTTGCCTTATGGATATGATTGTTGAGTGTTCCGGACCTGAAAATATTCACGTCATAAAGAAAGGAAACTCTATTTTTAATTTGAAAATCGGATTGTTGTCGTTTCGGGACTGCATGAACTACACAGGAAGAGGTCGGCACTAATTGGACCCTACCCGAATTGGACCCAAATGGACACGAATTTTTAGGGTTCATTTGGGTCCAATTCGGGTAGGGTCCAATTAGGGTCCATTTGGGTTGGGTTTTCTTGGTCAATTTTGGGCCTTTCTGATTAATTTAAAGGTTTCAGTCTGATATTGGGAACTTTATAAATGGGATCCGCACCATGAGTCTTACATTATTTAGATTTGGTGAAAAGTTAACTGGTATGACTGTCTTTCAGCAGTAGGCATGTAAGACAAAATTATTTTCATGAAATACATTGTATGCACCAAATAAGGGTCAACATTGACATTAAAATACTTTTGTTCTTCTGTCGTTCTCATTCATGGCCGAAACAAAACTTCAGATATTTTGGGTGACTTTTTTTATGAAAATAAAATAAAAGGCAAAAATTTTGGAAAGAAGTTGAAAAATATCGTTCGCTACATTTTCGTGTTTTCAATGGGAATTGATGATTTTCGGGGTTGGGTCCACTTTAATTTTGCCCGGGTCCAGTAGGGTCCAATTCGGGTCCAAAACGGGTCCATTTGGGTTGGGTTAAAGCCACTTTTTTCACAAGTTTTGCCAACCTCTGTACACAGGGCCTATGGGTTTAGCACGATTTGCCCACATATTCAAACTGGACATTTCCAAACAAATATTTCCCTACGAGGCTTTTACTGACATACAACAAATTAAAAGTCAGGTAGAATGGCCGGCTTATCCACTTTTCAAATCATCGCTGACGTACAAAAGTGTCCTTTATATGGACGATTTAAAGTCCATATTACAAGAGAAAAATGTATACGGCTTATCTACCCTGGAAGAATTATTCAAATTCTTTTCTTTTCCGGCTTCCAATTTTACTCGTGAGCAGCTGAACAGTCAATACTTTCCGATCATAAACGACGATCAAAAAAGCTTGATACAGGATTTTTTCCATGTTTCACCAGTGGAATATATTACACAGAAAATGGACTATGACATAAAACTTGCCAATGGTCATTATAAGAACTATATCAACTATTTAGTTGAGTACAATCTATCCGACTGCGATCTGTTGTCCAAAGGTAGAGTTTTTTAAAGTCTGTAATTTTCCCATAAAAATGTGAAAATTAACACAATAAAATAATCTGCATTATCGAAAATCTGATAGAACTAAAACAATAAATAATAAATATTGAAATGTATACACTTTACATTACTTACTAATTTTGTGGTCAAAAATGGGAGCATTCTAATAGAATGGTCCTTTTTGAGACGATGTTCTTTTTTGAACGCTATTTTCGAGAACCGTAAACGTCTGAAAAAAGAGTAAGAAATGTATTTCAACATTTATTCCGTAAACCAATTTATTATTTTTTGGTATTATCGTATATTCCATACTGTAGGTTATATTTTGTGCTACATCCATTTATTTTAATGAAGGTTGTTCACCAAAAAAAAACGGCCGTTATGGGACAAACAGTCGTTTGGAACTATTGTACTTTATGGAGTTAATTTTAAATAAAATTATTGAAAACTATTTTCTAATTTTATAATACTGATGATTTTAGACATTTTTGTATTATAATTAGTAATGTCTTAAACATTCCTTACTCCTATTACGAGTGCTTTTGGTTCGCAAGAAAAGCGGACGTTATGGGATAAACCGATGTTATGAGATTAACGCCCGTTGTTGCACTAATTTGGGATAAATTTGTTTGTAAAATGGGGTACACAGGGTGCGTCGTTATGTTTCACTTTTTCCCGCCGTGCTGTTATGTTTCACTTTTTTGAAATAATATTTTTCCCAAAAAATATCTTTATACGTTAAGCCCTACGCCATTATGTTTCACTTTTTCCCGCTCAGGCCATTATGGTTGACTATTTTTTGAATATTTTTATGAAACATAACGACGCACCCTGTGTATCAAATTTTAAAGTGATAGTTTTTGACTAATTTCAAGATTTATCTGACGTTATTATATTCGAATGTTTTATTTCTGATCTTTACTTGTTTTTTATAATTTCTTGCGCCAACAGAAATAAAGGATTTAGGTCACGTTTTAATTACGTTTTAAACCGAAAAACGGCCGTTATGGGCAAATGGATATTATTAAAGTACGAACTGTTATTGAATATTATAACAATCGTGACGAAATTTATATATAGTCTTCAAATAAGTTTCACTCTCATTTAAAAAACTACTAAAGCAATGGATAAATTTATGTCAATCTTCGAAACCTGTTTTAAAGTTGCTGTTTTGGATAGATTGAGCCTCCCAGGCATAAGTGAACAAATCATGTGGTCACATTATGATGCATCGAGTCCAAAAATGTTCAGTTTTAATAGTCAGTACGGGTTTCTGAATCGATCAATCAGACAAAAGCTGCAGGGTGGACCCACCATCATATTCCACCGGCATGCAGAATTAAAAAATCGGGGTCTTTATCACCCATCGGTTTACACAGGTTAAGGTTAAAATAAGTTTTTTCTTGCTTTTGCTTATTTTAAACAAATAATTATGTTCAAAAATCGCACACACAGTGTCAGATGTGAATGTTGAAGTATGACCTAGTCCTTATTTTCAACAAAATTGTCAAATATATATATTTTATGTCCGATTTATTTTGTAAAATTTGTGTAACCAAAAAATGTCATCATAACCTATGTCAAAATAATTAAAATGAAGTACAAAGTTTTTTCTTAAAACTGTATAACCTTTCCAAAGCTCCAAATGGTGACCGGTATTCGCAATTGGTTAGCTATGATTTCAATGCGTTATATGCATACAGTATGCAACAGGTTGATGTCTAAATTATACCAATGACTAGTTTTTTGATTTTTTTTGAGTACCTAAAATGCTAGTTTTATAAAAATTAGCAATTTCAATTTATAATAATACTTTTTATGCCTAAATTTGTGGGTTTATGTCTTCAGACTAGTTGAAAATCCTTTTATACCCCATATTCTCAGATTGTTAAAAACGGAACCAATTCTGAAATTTTCGAAACAATCTTCTTTTAAATAGTTATGTGGTGTATTTAACGCACAAACTATACTTTTTAACATAAAAATACATGATCGACTTACTAAATTGTAAGTTTAGTATTTTTGTAGCAAAGTCCAACCGGTACAGAATAAAAATAAAGATAGATAAAAAATTGATCTACCCTGTTTACCGCCTAAACTGCTACACGGCTAGTATGCCTGTAGCATAGTATCCGTGTAACAGTTTAGGCGGTAAACGCGGTATGTAAATTAGACCAAATTTGCTGGTAGATTTTGACACCGCGTGGATTACGCTACAAAATTACTAAAGTAACAATGTACAGTCCCAACCTTCCAATCGTGCAATTTGCGTTTCCGAAAAGCGTGCACATTTGGGCAGTCGTGCACAATTGGAGAGTCTTGCAAATTGTCATTATCAAGTTAACTACTAGTTTTTTAGACTGATTTCGAGTCATAACTATACACAAAATTTATTCTTTTATCGTTTAGAACTAAAAAAATAACAAATTGAGTCAACAAATTTTGCCTGGCAAACCAAAAACACTTTTTGCCAGTCTTGTAAAAAGTGCACAATTAGGCAGTCGTGCACAATTGCAGGGTGCACAATTGGAAGATCGGGACTGTAGTATATCAGTGTATAATTTATATCTTAAAAAAGGATCTGCCAACAGGGATGCCGTTTTTCTTTGAACGAAATGACAATGACCGATTCGATTTCAAAATAGCCGGAAATCTAAACGGTTGGTCAAAAGAAGCGCTTGATTGGCTGAATTACAAAAGTTATGATCCTCGATTTATGCGACCTGATGGTACTTTTTACCAGATGCATTCCGCAATCACAGGCGAAATATCAGTAATTATTGATGGATGTAAATACACCGTCGATGGCTACGTGAAAACTGCGGATACAGAATTTTACCTAGAATATTTTGGATGTAGGTTTCATTCTTGCAATCATTGTCACGTGCCATGTTTAAAGGACACCGTCAAATCTGACAGGAAAAAACTGTATGCGTTAAAAACACGTGGTCAGGTGATTATGATTCGCGGTTGTATGTGGAAACGACTAAGGTGATTTTTAAACTCGCGCCTAAACCTTTTTCTGAAATCTTTAAAATGAAAACAATTATAAAAAATTTTAAGATTTTTACAGTTTTTTGGAAGTTCAAGGTCTACTTTTACCATTAGAACATTTTGTTTGAAGTAAATATGTTTGATCGTTGAAAAAAAATCGTGGACTTGCGTGCAGTTATTTGGCAGTCTTGAAAAGTCCAAAGAAAACAATTTTTTAAATTTCACTTTTGTAATTACGTAGAGTGCTGGATAACTGCAAAGGTAGGATAACTGCGTGAGTGGAATAACATCTCAGGTGAAACGGCACCGTCTGAATCGGTCTCTTTTCCTTTGTGGCGAAAGGGTAATCCGCCGAAATTTCTCCATTTTTGACACTGCTCAAAAGGAGCAAATTTCGGCGGATTACCCTTTCGCCACAAAAGAAAAAAGACCAATTCAGACGTTGCCGGTGAACCAAATAATTTGGCATGTGTTATAAAAATCACATTAGACAAAATCAAATCAAACGATCTCCCTACTCGGAATTTTACTATGCCAATAATATCTCCGAGGAAGAAATATTGGTTAGCGTAGCCAATGGGTCATTTTTTGGACTACTTGAAGTTGACCTTCACTCGCCGGAGCATGTTAAAGAGCAATTTCAACAGATTAATTATCCGACAATATTTGATAAAATTGTTCCAACCAAAGAGTCGTTAAGCCCAAATATGCTTGAAAGGTGTGATCTGTATGGCGTCAAGTTTCCCCTCAAGCCTCAGTTAACGCTGGTTTTCTCAGCCAAAAAATATCTCATTTCTTCCGAAACTTTGAGATACTATCTTCAAATTGGCATGAAAGTGACTCACATTTACTATTGCATCGAATATCAGAGAAGTCGACCCTTAAAAAACTTCATTGATCTTAGTGAGTTTATTTTCTGTTGTTTGAATTTTATAATAATTATGAAATAGTAACGGAAAAGCGAAAAGCAGCCGCTGCGAATGGTGATGATGCCCTTGGTAATTGTTACAAACTCGTTGGCAATAGGTACAGTTCAACAATTTTCAGAAATAAGGAAAGTATTCTCAATTTATCGTCAAAGTAATATCAATTTAATGCTGGACAAATGAGAATGCTTCCCATATTTCTAAAAATTGTTGAACTGTACCTATTAAAAATATTTTTTAGCTGTTATGGTCGACTTGGTATGAACCTTGAAAAACACGTTAATACAAAATACGTGTCAATCAAAAATTTGTCAAAAAATCTTAATTCGCCCTTGTACGTGCGGCATGAACCTCTAAGGACGGAAATCGAATGCGAGGTGTTTGAAATGGTGAAACGCAAACGCAGCAAAGAGGACTGTGTTCCAATTGCAACTGCTTTTTTCATTTTAAGTAACGCAAAGTTACACGTTTTAAAGGTATAATCTCGAATACCACGAATTTATTAAGTCGTTTATAATTTCAAGTATTATTTATTTATTAAGTATTTCTCTGAAATTTTGGTCTAAGGATAGATGGTTTCATATATATGTTTGAACTTTAAAATATTCAATTTAAAGTATTTCAGCCCAAATCATATTGTTGAATTGAGCGTTGCGTTTCCCCTGAAGCCTCAATCCAACAAAATTTCTTTCCAAAAATGTCAAATTCAGAAACCTAAACTTCTAAATTTAGGGATTAATTATTGACAAAATCAGTAAAATGATATACACCACCTATCAGCGTTAATCAGTTTTTCCGCCTACTCACTACCTGCCTAAAGTTATAGTTCCACTTTAACAGTCATGCGCATCGAGTTTACTATAACAGTCATGCGCATTTGACGTAGCTAGCTACCCAATTTGCTCTAACGCGCCAAACAATGAACGGATTTTTTTTGGTTATTTTATTTTGAAGCCCTGTTTTTCTTCTGTTACTAGGGTGATTTTTAGCCTTAACCCTCGTCCTCCACGGACCCAAACGTAAAACAATTTTCTAATTTTTTTCTCCCATATAAAAACGTAAAATGTTTTTTTTTTTTGATTTTTAAATCCGTTGTCCATTTTTTATTATCACAAGCCGTTCTCTTTTTATTTAGAAATAAAGTGAAAATGGGTAGCTAGCTACCCAATATGCGCATGCCTGTTAAGTAACAACATTCTTTTACATGTTTTAGGTTACTTTCAACAGACATACGGAACTATAACTTTAAGCAAGTAGTGAGTAGGCGGAAAAACTGATTAAAGCTGATAGGTGATGTATTTCACGTCAATATGATAGTTGTTGAACTTCACAAACTGAACATACAACTTGTTATTTAAACAAATACTTTATTCTAAAATAGTGAAATGATTTTTGTTCGAATAATTGGGTTTTTGGTTAGCAACGTAAATATTGATACGTTTCGGTCTACAAGTGGCTAAGGATGGGCTACTACCGTTGTTTGCAAATGTTTTAACCATGTTTAAACATTTAAATGTTACGTTGTTTCATTAAAGTATTATAGTTTGTCAACGATATCCGTCAAACAATCAATACGCGCGCCTTAAGAGTTTTATATATGGGTTCGTAACTTGAGCGTTATGTTTTTGGTCTTAATATTTCTTTTGCATAGATACCGATAGTCTGATGTTTGCGCTAACAAAACCATTCGATGAAATTGTCCAACAGGGCCAGGAAGAACAATGGCAGATTGTTAAAGAAAGATGGTTTTGCAAACATCAGAAGTGTAAGATCCCGGGGTTGTTGAAAATTGAAAAAGAAACAACCTCGGGATCCTTTTTAGGATTATCTCCTAAATGCTACGTACTTGGCGACGAAAATAACTACAAAAGGTCGTGTTTTCAACAATTAAAATCTCGGTCTGCACTGGGTTCAAAAATACTAGTCTAAAATTTTAACAAATAATATACCGTGTGTCGGTGTCCAGACTGACATAATTATTCCAAAAGAATATGAATATTATGTCAGTCTGGACACCGTTACACGGTACTAAAAATTCTTCTAACAAGCATTTACGATCAAACTGGTTTTTCGATTTTGTTTTGTTCGATTTCAACAATTTTAGAAAACAACTTTTCATAAAAAACAACAATTGGACATAATTGGCCCAAAATGAATAATAGTTTGGACAGCTTTGTCCACTCGGTGACCCCACTTAAACATTACAATATTGTATGTACACTTATTATCACGTGTACGTTTTGAAATAATAACCATAATGGGTTAACTTATTTCCGGTTTTAGATCTACAAAAGGCTGTCCCGCCAAACTGGACGTTCAATATCAGAACTTTCGACAAGCCCTCTACGATCCAAAATATCAATGTTACAAATCATTTCACAAGTTACAATATAATAAGAATGTCGGATAAATTTGTCTTTTGAAAGTGACAAAACGCTGTCTTAATTCAGTGTACACAAAAATGAAAGTTCAAGACAACCTTGTGATCTGCCAATGTCATGATGTTTGATGTAAAAATAGCTATTTAATTTGTTTTGTTTATTTCTAGAATCATGAGACATTTTTATACGTGGGAAATTGAAGACTTACTTGCGCTTGTTGAGAATAGTCGTGCAAAAGACGACGATAAAATTGAACTAAGTCGTGAGGAAGTTATTGCTGTTCATGAGCATTTACGAAAAAATGTGTCCTATTACTTGAACAGTTTCTTCGTTTTCATGCCACGAAGTGCGCCAAAATCTATGTACAGTCCCGACCTTCTGGTTGAGCGATTTGCGTTTCCGAAAAACGTGCTCAACCAGGCAGTCGTGCTCAACTAGGCAGTCGTGCACAAGTAGGCAGTCGGACAAGATGATACACATGGTAACTCAATTTTATTTACGTTTTTTCGTTTAACTGGTTTATCAGACAACTTTCACGGTTCAATATTCGGATTCAGCCCGCAAAATCCTTTCATATAAGTCTAAACTTGATACGCTCAAACGTTTTGNCACTTCGAACAAAAAAAAAAGGAATATTGAGCCAAAAAAGTTTGTCTGTTAAACCAAAAACTGCACAATTCGAGAGTCGTTTGCAAAACCTCGTCCCAAAAAATGTGCCCAAGTAGAAAGTCGTTTGATCAAACTTGGGTCTGAAAAACGTGCTCAACCAGGCAGTCTTGTAAAATTTCCTGAAAAAGTGCTCAACCAGGCAGTCGCGCTCAACTAGAAGGTGCTCAACCAGAAGGTCGGGACTGTACATCAATTTACGTGTTACTGACAATAACATCTCAGAACTTTTAGAGGGTGAGTTTTAAAAATAATAGGACAAAAAGTGACCGTTTTTCTGATTTTTTCTTGATTAATTATAAAAGTGGCAATTTTATTAAAAACTTATTTAAAATGACGGTCTATACTTTGTGGTCCAATAATGAATCAGACAGAACTAATTTATACACGCATTTTTTATGCTTAAATAATATAAAAGCATGTGTATAAATTTCTGTCTGATTCACTATTGGACCACACTGTATAAAAATTTGATTTTCAGGAATCCTGGATTCCTTGTCACCGCCATTCAATATTAAATTGGATGTTTTCGCCCTGACAGAAAGTGCTACGCGCGATGGATTACATCTGCTTCACCCGTCTGTAGCCACAAAATTCAACGAGACGGTTCTAATTACAAACTTGGCCGACGGTGATGCGCTGATGGCTGAACTTAAAGGCCCAGATTTATTCGAAAAAGTTCTTGAAGCCCATCACATGACGCGTACTTCTGATCTTTCTTCAACTTTGCTAACATCAAACGTGACGATCCGTCAAATTTTCTGTCTTTGGGCCTACATTGACCCTTTGTAAACAATGAAGCATACTGTTCGTTTGTGGTAATCTCTCAAAACTGTTGTTTTGATCAGTCAATCATCAGTTGGTTTTAAAACTGACTTTAGAGGGACTGATTAAGACAACAGTTTTTTAAGAAAATCATCATTCCCGAACAGGAAATAAATGTTGAACGTCTTTTATTACTTGTTGTTCATTATTTGAGTTTTAAGATATACCAGGTGCTCCGTTATGGTACATCCCTATCTTACAATTTTTCCCGTTCGACCCGTTATCTCAAACTTTAGACAGAAAATACGTGCGAAATATGTTCAAGTAATGCCGTCACTAATTCCGTGTTTTTTAAATTTTGTATAAAAAAAGTTTTGCGTTAAATTTATCCCGTGAGATCCGTTTTCTAACAAGTTATGAAATTTATTGAGGATTCAAGCTTAATCACCTATGTTCTACGCCGTTATCTTACAACTCGTTTATCTAACAATTTTTTATTTTATTGTCGTAAGATAACGGAGCACCTAGTATACTATTAGTAACATGATAACTGAACAAAAAACATATGTTACTACAAAAAACTTAATCTCTTTTAACACGCTTTAGGTTAAGAGGTTAAAAAAGGTTAAGTTTTTTTTTTGTCTGAGAAAAATAGAAAAGAAAAAAAGTTTAACGTTTTATTACTTTTTTAAGTGTTGAATGACTATAAATCACACGTTACTAGGTTTGTTCAAACATACATGTTGCAAACCTCCAATTGACCGGTTGTATTTGACTAAAAACGGTATATCATATTATCACTCAATATATATATTTGTATGACATTCAATCTAATATTAAAACTATACTTAGTATAGTTGCTATAATTTTTTTTGGAATTTCGATCTCTTGAATGAATCGCAGTCTTTTGTGGAGCATACGAACAATATATGATATCAGTTTTTCACTAAATATCGTAGAATAATTGAATTTCTCGCATAACGTTCACCCGAGTAAGACCTTAGCGATCACTAGAAAATATATCGATCACATTACTTATAACAGCACTTCTTCATCATAGTTGTATAAAAAATTGGTCAAATTATCATGCAAACTGAAATAGATTTTCTTGAATAGATTTTCTTGAACACTAAATTATTCAATGCTTATATCTGGACACAATGTGGTGTCGGGTTTCAGGGAGTGAAATCATTCAATGCTTAAATTCGGACACTAGGTGTCGCATGGCTGAGGGAGCACACAAAATTGGACACTAGGTGTCGCATGGCTGAGGGAGCACNATTCATCATTTTTGCATCACCTGCCTTTTGAGCATCTGAATCTTGATTCATAAGTCCATTTGGAACCAAGTGTCCTCTATCAATTCCGAGGTCACCCGTGTTTCCGTAGTAATCATCATTCAAAGCTTGATGTTTTTCACAGTATTTATACTTGTCGCTTCCAGTATTTCCAAGGTTGCAGTAAAATGAATCCCGATCTTACAGTTGAGTTTTAAAACTTTTTAGTTGTAAAGTTGAAAGGTAGACCACATTTCGTGGTTTTGAAAAACCGGAAAACAAGAATGAAACTTACAGTATAATACTATTTAAATTAGATACATTTTTCTGTAGACAACACACTAATCTAGCAAGTACGACCGTTACCTGGCGTACCCTGCTATACCAGGGTTTAACGATGATAATACAGAAGGTGTCCACTTAATTTATATAACGAACGAAAGACTTTTTGCAAGTAGTTTTAAACTTTCACTGGTGGGCTAAAATCGTCATCGTCCGAACACAGCCCATTACACAGGTAATCCCACGTTGAACTGGGCCGAGAATAGGTCGGTTTATTTGAATAGCGGGCCAACTTTATGGCCGAGTAAACTGCAATTCTATCCGTTGTCGAATAAAGTGTGGCAAATTTGTAGGGTTTTCCTTGTGAATTTTGACACAATCTTACGGTATCGCCCGCGTTTGCAACATCCTCTAGTG
This sequence comes from Oikopleura albicans, assembly GCA_004367875.1. Lineage (NCBI taxonomy): Eukaryota > Metazoa > Chordata > Appendicularia > Copelata > Oikopleuridae > Oikopleura > Oikopleura albicans. The sequence continues at coordinate 21,773 of SCLG01000759.1, forward strand.
GCCATGCTGCACCGGGCCGGAAAAAGTCATCGGCACAATCGACCAGGTTAACTCCCGGCTCATACTTGGCGTGAACTGACAATGCCAAAACGCCAAATGAAAGTCGCATTTTCAAAAGAATTAAAAAAAAGTAATGAAAGACAACTACAATTTTGAAACCAATACAATTATTAGAATTTTAGCGCATGTTTTCGTTCTCAAGACTCGTGTTAAAAACCAAAACTGACCTCATTTTCTCATGGCCTTGTTTGAACCAGAGTTTTAACTGGTAGTAAACTGTTGTAACATCAACTAGCACATTTTGTTCAAGTGTCGTCATGTTTTAAAAATCATTAATTAAAATATACATAGGATGCGTCATTAACCGGCCAAAAACCTTTCGTTGACGGTTGACGGTGCACGCTTTGTAGAGGCTTTATTTTATGTACAAAGGTGTATGATATTCTTCTGTCATCGTGTGCTATTTTTTAACTCCCAAGGGAAGTGTGTGCATATATGCACACGTCTTGTTTTTCGACGATTTAAGGCTAATGGAGGCCCGTAGGTCAAAACGGGTATTGCTGCCTCCCTCAACTTTTCGAGAAAATTACATTGACGATATCGCCGATAATTTTTGCAAACCGGAAGGTTGAATAAAAACCGGTCAAAATTTCCGGTTTCTTTGGTTTAACTAAAATTTGGCACTGAGGGGTTTTCGACATCAGCGAATACCATGGTAACCCCACAAATAAATTCACCAGACAGAAGATTTGCAAAATATAATTAAATGGATATTTTTCGTTGTTTTTTACCTTCGATGACCTTGAAGGTCTGGTGAACGGGACAGTTGGCCCATTGAATTACGTGACGAATATGATGTTGGCCTATTTAAATGTTATTGAACGTTGTTCTCTAATGGACTAACTCTCAAATACAGAAGTCCCCTATTCGTTTTATATTGATCTCATGGTACAAAATATATTTAATATATATCATAAACCACTGTCATAATCCGTCATCAATGCCCCTTTAAATGATTCTGTCATTTTTATTTTTTTTTTGTAAACACGAATTTAGCCGTTATTTTTGATTAATCATGTCTACTCGGATTATCCTAGATCTGTTGTTAGAAACTTTGTAATAAAGTTTAAGTCACCATGCTATCATTTTTTTTTTAATAAATGAGAAGCGAAGAATATGTTGTGTTGGTATTTTTGCCTATTTTTTGTGGCTTTATCCGGAAAAGCTCGGTTCACGCCAGGTGGTCGACCTGGGGAAAATGGCGCAGATAATGGAGAAAGTAGAGTGTTAATTATTTTGTATTTTTTATAAAAAATCGGAAAAAAATGAGACGGTTTACGGGAAATTATAAACTTAGTTATACATTCTAAACATAACAACTAATGCAAAAATTATTTCAAAACTTCAACNTGTTCATATTTTTTTTCTTTCTTTTTTTTTGTCTTGAATTTTCGATTTTTTGTTTTGTTTTTTTGTTTTGTTTTTTTTTTCTTTCTTTCCCCGCGAAGATACCCCAAAAATTGATCTTGCCAATTTTCTAGCCGTTTTTTCCTTTTTTTTTCTTGCTTACGCCTTAATAATGCGAGATGCGAAAATTGGCAAGATCGAGAACTACCGTTTTATATTGATCTCATGGTACAAAATATATTTAATAATCATATACACCACCTACCTACGTAAGTTAACAAAACTCTTAGAAAAAAAGGTGTTAACTTACGTGCATTTTGTTAACTTACTTGGGTAGGGCGTAGGCGGAAGTGCTGGAAAACTTTTGAAAAACTGTTAACTTACATGAAGTTTGTTAACTTACGTGAATTTTGTTAACTTACGTGGTGTTAACTTACGTGGGTAGGTGGTGTATATCATAAAGCACTGTCATAATCCGTCATCAATGCCCCTTTAAATGATTCTGTCATTTTTATTTTTTTTTTGTAAACACGAATTTAGCCGTTATTTTTGATTAATCATGTCTACTCGGATTATCCTAGATCTGTTGTTAGAAACTTTGTAATAAAATTTAAGTCACCATGCTATCATTTTTTTTAATAAATGAGAAGCGAAGAATATGTTGTGTTGGTATTTTTGCCTATTTTTTGTGGCTTTATCCGGAAAAGCTCGGTTCACGCCAGGTGGTCGACCTGGGGAAAATGGCGCAGATAATGCAGAAAGTAGAGTGTTAATTATTTTGTATTTTTTATAAAAAATCGGAAAAAAATGAGACGGTTTACGGGAAATTATAAACTTAGTTATACATTCTAAACATAACAACTAATGCAAAAATTATTTCAAAACTTCAACAAAGGACTAAAACGCATGACTGATAATTTCTATATCATCCACATTCAATCATCAAACATATTGTTAAAATTTGTTATAAAAATTCGAAGTTGTAATTTCAAACATTTACTCTAGCGTAGGGTCCCTAAGATAAACAGCCATTAAATCGTCTATATAACACTCAAAAAAGCTGGTATGAAGACGAAGACGCGGCACTGAATGGGTATTATCCAAATGTGGACCCAGTTACTGCAAGTGAGTTGTAATTGTCCCATCATTAGGCCATCAACATACCTTATATTTAGTGAACTAGTTATCTCATAGAAAAAGGTTGAAATTCAGAAATCAGAGCAGCGCTTATTTTGGTATGCGCAATCTTTCTAGTAAAGTTTCAATAGTTACTATATGCTTAAATTGGTACCAATGCTTATTTTCGTACTAATGCTTCTTTTGTAACACATGCTTCAATTGGTACAAATGCTTCAAATGCTTCTCTCACTACAAAAAATTAACTACGAAATGAAGCTCTTGTACCAATTGAGGCATTATTTTAAAGGAAACCTTGAGTATGAAAAAGGACATCGTGGGTTTTGGAGAAAATCCATTGAAAGCCGCTGAGGAGGGGCCAGGGTTACAAGAATTGACAACCGACGTGTGTCGACAAACAACAAAACGATTTTTGCAACCCTTACCCTTCCTGAGGGGCCTCCAGTGGTCTTTGTCCGAAGAACATTTTTTTTACGAAAACCCGCGATGCCCAAAAAAAAACCATTACTACCAGTTTAACTATCAGTACCAAATTTTCACATATTAGGCTGAGTCAAAAAATATGATCATCGCATAATAAATGGTATTTTGGGCGGCAAAACGTAGTTTTAAGGGATTGATATCAACCAATTTTCTTAACGGCAATAAGGCTGATGTCTTTTTAGAGAAAATGTCCAATGACTCAAATTGGGCCAGTGACGGGCTGGTTACGAATGTGGACATTCAACTGCAGCTTTTTTGGCTAACCCAGGTCGATCTTTCCGAAAATTATTATACTGGAACCTTCACAGTACTTCTTCAATGGCGAGATTATAGATTAGCTTGGCATGATCGAAATACTGGTAAGTTACTTATAAAATGTTTCCGAACAAATAACTATAAGATATGTGTCAAAATGATTGCACGTATAACATTGGCTAATATGTTCATGTACATATTTTTCCGTATGACTCCAAAAAGCAACCAAAAAAACATAATGCGCTATATTACGTAGCGGGCGCTTAAAATAGTAATTTAATATTGCGAACGAAAAAATATGCATCATCATTTAATCTTATTTTACATGAGTTTGGTCACTTTTTAAAACAAGTTTTACGTTTTGTGTTTTTACTTGGGCCACAGCTTGACTAGGGCCATTGGGTTTCGTTCTTGCAATGGTGCCCAATTAGGGCCGTAAACGTTACTTGTACATCCTTGATTCCATAAGGGGCGCTTCCATAACGGCCGTTTATCCCATAACGGCCGTTTCTTCCTCCAAAACCGGCCGTTTATTCCATAAATTATTATATTATATAGATTTAGGTGTTAGTTGACAATCTTTTACTTGGCAACGGAGATTGCTAACGGACTACCCTAGGCTGACGTCAATTCTTTTGGCCTTAGGGAAGCTTCGGCTTTTGATGATGCACTCTGTTTACTACTTTCTTTTCTAGACATTGATTTGATACATATGCACACAACACAAGTGTGGACTCCGGCATTTACCCTAATAGGGAATCAAAACATCGATGCAATGGTATATGATAATATTGTAACGATAAATGCAACTGGTTTCGCACAACTCACAGTGTTTCTCCTTTATGAAGGTTATTGTATTGTCAAGCCCGAATTCTTTCCATATGATTTTCATACTTGCCTACTTTACGGTTTTAACTTCAATCCAAGGCAAGAATTCAACATTTGAATATTAGTTCTTATTAGTTCTAACATAAAATTAGGATGTTTGAACTGAGAGTTTAGTATTAAAATTATTATTTTTTGTTTAAAGCATGTTAACTCTATACCGCGCAGTACTCTCGCTTATCTGGTTGACTAGTTTACATCTCTTGTAAAAGTTAAACAATGTTATTTTAAATGCATTTTTTTTTTTCAAATTCGCCTAAAACCCTAAGGAAGTACTACAGAAAATGTTGAATTAACAAAGTGTTAATTTTCGGGGTACTGGGTTGGTCTTCAATGGATCGATAGACTCATATAATGGTGGAATAAGTATCAATCCAACACTTGGTCCATATCAACCCAGCTGGTGGATAAAGTATATAAAATGTATTCGAGTTCCTTATCCATTTGAGCTCATTTTTTGTGAGGAAAAAACATGTTGAGTCTTTTTCATAGCATTGCCTCAACATAATATCTTCAAATAATTAATAAATATGTGTGGGCATAAGAGTGTCTTAAATTGGCAAGGAGACTTTTATTTTTTAGTTTCGTGAAGTAGTACTTTTTGACTAGTTCCCTACTAGTACTGCTTCACTAGTACAATAATATTTTCCATAGTTTATCAGATTTGAAAGTTGGCGCGTCCTCTACCATCGAAGGATTACAATCGAGTTTTCTGGGTGATGTTCAAGGCATGCTAGGTCGCTTCCGTATTGTACGAAAACCCAAGGTGGTCTTCAATTAAATACATAAACCATTTAATATGGAACTTATTATTGTAAAATACGGGTTAGTACTACTCCGGCCGGTATTGATACTGTCGCGCTTTGAGCAACTTCATATGACAGAAATGTGACAGTCAAAGATACTAAAGTAATAATTTAGTAGAAAATGATTTTGAGGAAAATTGCCCGACAGTTCATATAAATTCACATACCACGGTATATAAATTGTCACAACAAATAAGAGAGTCGGAACCACCTTAGGAATACAGAGGGAACGCCAAGTAAGGGTAGGTTTTGTGCTTTTCGAACCCTACCCTTACTTGGCGCCCCTACCCTTACTTGGCGTTGTCACTTTTACAAATTTTGTCTTATTTGGGTATAAAGTTGACACGTTAATTCTATAATTTTATTAAAAATATATTTAAATTACGAAAATAATCATAAAGAACAAAAAAAGTTTGAATTGGAGACCCTTATCTGCCTTTAATTGGCCTACCCTGACATGACGGCAAAATTTTTTCGTGAAATGAAACCTACCCTTACTTGGCGCCAACCTACCCTTACTTGGCGTTCCTACCCTTACTTGGCGTGCCCTTACTTGGCGCTCCCCCTGTACTTCAAGTATTATTTTCTAACCGTGGTTATAACAATTTACAGAATTTTCCTGAGAGCGTAGAACACTTTCCAATTATTTACAGTTGACTTATCAACTCAAACATAAGTGTTACTTAATATTGTAACAACAAAGTGGTATATTTGAAAGAAGAACCGTTAAAGCACTATTTTTGTTTGCTTGTTTTACCGGTAATTGCATAGTGAGATCGATAAAACGCTAAAAGTCTATTTCAAGATTTATATTTTGGCGTTTTGTACATGTTTGTCCTTCTTGATTCCAGCTAACGGCGGGGAACGGATTAGTTTCATTATAACCGTACACCTTGCGGTAATTTTCATGCTTCCACTTATCGACGATTTGACGGCACCCTCTGGCGATTTCCCGCAACCACGAATAATTAATCTCATTTTCTACATATACGCGTTAGTAAGCCAGAATATTTGTTAGGTCCAAGTATATCAAAAACCACCTGACAAATTGTTTTATAGCCACTTTCCGTTGCAAATATGAGTCATTTTACCGCTTTTTGTGGTGCAAAAACTGGTCTGGTGGTGTACATGTATATGACGCCTTAATAAGGCGTTAATAAAATTTTTATTCAGGTTGAGTATTGTTTCCTACTTGGAAACAACGTATATTTTGAAAGAAGATATGGACGGCGATTACGAAATTCCAAAATGGATGCAATTTTTGGTCCGGCTCGGTGAAAAAATTATGCATATCATTCAAAGAAAGCCCGAGGAAAGTGAAATGAGTCCCGTTTCTTATCGACGCCGGAAGTTTTCGACACGGCCTCATTTGCCAATTAATGGCGTCAACAAAACCATTAAAGATGAAAAATTAATACTTGGACAAATAAATACTGCATTACAGGTAACAAACGTTTTAGATAAAAAATTTCTTTATCGTTTTTTAAGAAGGGGTCCAAATTTAGTGTCTGGACCCCTCCTTAAGACCTAACGAGAAAGATGTTTTTCTATAAGAAAATTTGAAATTTATCGAAGAATTCTAGAGAACATGTCACAAAAAAGCGTCGGGTTTGAAAACACGAAGTCCGCCTAACAGTTAGGCCCTAACTTAGACAACGTCCTCTACTCGTGAACAGGACAGATAATATTGAAATGTAATTTTTTCTGACGTTTTTGTTTGATTTCTTTAATTTTTGGCCTACGAAGCTATCTTTCTCTCAGGTGTTTTCTAGAAATGTAATATTTCGTCATTTTGGACCGGTATTGTCTTTAAAATCATAAAATCGTTATAACTCACGAATCTATAGATGGATTTGGCTGATTTTTTTTTTGCGGTCTTCATATTTTTTCATTCTCTTTCTTTTCCGGTCATTTCCGGTCACTAGAAAAAAAAAGTGAAAACCGGAAAACCGGAAATCGAAAAATATAACCAAATTTAAAAAAACCGCCGTGTCGAACTTACCCGGATTCCTTTTCAAAATTTTTAAAAATGTTATTCTTGAGTACCGAAAGGTTTCGGAGCGTCCAGGAGCACCGTGCGTCTACGCCCTGCGCAGTTATCTGATAATTTTTTTTTTGCGAAAAACCGTTCGTAAAATTTCCGCACAATTGGTGTGAATTAAAAAAAAATCTCGTCGTAATATTATACTTAAAGTATGAAATCATTACTTTGATATATAATTCCAAATTTCAGAGCATTCGCGAGAAACTACTTGATTCGGAAACACGGGAAACTTACGAAGAAGAGTGGCGAAAAGCAATTTACAAAATTGACTACTTTTTCTTTGTTTTTTCCATGTTATTGACTTTGACATTTGTTCTTTCAATTCACGTATCATTAACATCCCAGTATCCCGATCGTGACTTTGCACTATGAATTAGTGTATGATTATGAAAATGAGGGATAATTTTCCCTTTTCGAAAAGTATATTAACCCCAAACCCCACTATTCATTCTGTCTGACACGTGACTGACATTAACTGTAAGTTTTAAAATAAATCTACTACGATTATATGTTTATTTGTTTTCTTCAATCAGTATCACGCTAAAATCCGTAGTACGCTAAAATGAGTAACACGCTAAAATTAGTAACACGCTAAAATCAGTATCACGCTAAAATCTGTATCACGCTAAAGTCTGCTTGAAGGTTATTTTGTGATTGTGATTTCGATTGGTGATCTGATAAATTTGCTTTCCGGAAATGTTAAGGAATAATTATCAAACTTTTTTTTTGTCTTTGTCTATAACTTTTTTATTATAACTCATATAATTTCACACAATTTACGAATTTATTACGCTTCAACATATTTATTCTAAAAACTTGTTTTCCTTGCACTCAAACTTATACTTGTTTTTATTGGATTCGACAAAATAATTGCAATGGAAAAATATCGCAGACGGTAATGACTACTTTTGACCATAAAAACTAGATTTTACAATCGGGTTAAATAGCGCGCGTCGAGCTCTAGTTTTCATTATATTGCAAGCATGGCAACCGGCAGCGCCGAAGGTATGAAGTCGAGTTTTGTCTGAAATAAAACTTATTTTTTAGTTAAAAAGTTTGATACCAACAAAAGACCGGTGTTTTCGCCGAAACCACTTTATAGCCCAGATAGTGCTCGAAAAGCAATGGTTATATCACCCACACCAAAAGAAAATGACACTGTAACAGAACAAGCACCGGCCAAGTCATTAGCGACCACAACAGTGTTACACACGAATACGAAGTTAGTATGAGAGAATAAACAGCTATTTTTTACGACAGTGAGTCACAGGTGTTTGTATAACCCGTATGAAACACTATGTGATGATCATCACACCAGCCTGTTATGACCGTTTTTTAAAGGATAAAATTTTAGCAAAGATTCTTTCTTTCTGGAGCATAAACAATCCATTTAGACCAATAAAAAATCGTCAAAGTCTCCAAAGTCATCACGGGAAGATTTTTGAAGAAAAATTGAAAAAAAAAGTGAATTCTCCGATTTTTGTTCCAAAAGTTTCTCCATGAAATCTGGTTTGACCTCTATCAGCGATTTTTTGATTTGACACCCTTTTGATGAGATATTACGGCGAATAGGCTGGTGTGTGACGATCGTCCCACAGTGACCCCCACGTTTTTTTGCGATAAGGTTTATTTTGGCATTGAATACAGTATTGTTCTTTTAATCTCTGTTCGAGTTAATCCTCGTGGTGTCCCAAACTACACAAAGGTATATACCAATGCTTGTTAATGCATTGGGACACCACGTGAATTGAGCTGGAAGAGAAATTAAAGGAACAAACCGTCTGTATTGTACCGTATATGTACAGTCCCTGCTTCAAAGGGGTTATAATTTGTTGCTCAAACGTAACCAATAGAACTTATAAAGATTTGCGCGTAGCAACTTGTGAAAGAAATTTTCGTGAAGAAATTTTGAAAGATTTTGAAAACTGAGTATTAATAATATTACACAAAAATTAAATTTTAAATGCATTTTGACTTCTTAAAATGTTGGATGTCATACTTTGTAGAACGAAAAACCGGACCCGATACTTGAATTTATTTCAACGTGTTTAACACTTTTAACGAAAATAGGATAAAACACCTGCTTTATAAAACTTTAAGTTTTCAGCATTTTCTTAAGTTATTTATTTCAGAATGGATTTACGATTACAAGTGAACTTACGACAGGAAATCGAAATTGAAAACGTTATGTTATCCAAAGCTGAATAATGAATTACGCGCAATTTGAATAAACCCGTTATTTGATGTCTTTCAATTTAATATTATACGAAAAAAATTAGTTATTTCTTACGTGTCATCAGATACGTAAAT
>SCLG01000760.1:0-17942 GCA_004367875.1 Oikopleura albicans
ACGTATTACATCCGTAAACTTCAGGACACACGGCATAGTCTATTTAAAAACAAACTGATGAGATTAACGACGTTTTTTTTGACGATTTTTATTTCCATTTAGGACCAGTTTTATAAATAGAGAGGAAATTGTTCAACTCGCTACAAGAAAATAGTAAATCCAGGAAAAGGGGATTAAAATTTATTATATTGGGGGAGGAGAAAAAAAGAAGCACATCAATCGTTACCCGGTAGACGCCGGGTTTCTTTCATTTCTACCGTTTCCAAGGGTCACAATGATGAGTCATCTCGGTGGAGGTTAGTAAAACGAAAAGAGATAAAAGACCGAATCCGTTTGAGCTGTAAGGGAAGGCCTGTATTACAAGTCATATTTATAGTTTAGACAGTAAATTTTTTGCTCTCTAAGTCAGTAAAAAATGAGCACATTTTTACCCTGGATTAACTCCGATACGGCAGGTGGCGATACGAAGCGTATCGTACAGGTGGGGTTGGTTATAAGGTCAAGGTCTAAAAAACTGACTTGACCTTAATGCACTTTGAAAAAACTGACGTGACCTTATAACCAACCAGAATTTTTTTTCCACAATAAGACCTTAATGCTGAGAAAAAGTTCAATTTTTTTCTTAAGATTTGATTTCCCCCAAAAAATTATGGTCTTCACTCTAAAAAATCTTTAAAAAGACACTATTTTATAGAAAAAAAAAAAGCGTAAAAAGACATGATTTTAAAAAAATTTCCCCAAAAAGCATGATACTCAAAAAACTGACTTGACCTTAGTGCAAAAAAACTGACTTGACCTTATAACGGCACAATTCGCTGACCTTATAACCAACCGCCTGTATTCGATGAACCAATGTCCATTCGTGTGTAAGAAGTTTCGCTGGAGGTGGTGAGTAGCGCAACCATGATTGGCTTTCGAGCCCCTCACGCGATATTGCGGGTAAATGCCCAGCCAATCAACTGACTTAACTAGCCGCGCTTCCCACCGTCTCCAACCTACCTTCCTATGCACGAATTGACATTGGTCCTTTGAATAAAACACGCTTTGTGACGCCACCTGCCATATGAAAGCTAACCCGAGAAAACAAAACAATTTTAGTTTTTTGTTTATATATCAGATACTGGTGTGATAGTAGTAAAGATAGTTAAAACTGCACAATTAAACAACTTGAAATTTTAACTTTCTTCATCATTTTTTTACACACTACTACCTGTTGAAAAAAGTTTAAAGTGTGATAAATGTAATTGACTTTCATAAATACAGTATTTCCCTTATCAGTCAAACAATTCGTATACTATACACTACACCCATCTCCATTTATGTTATTTTATATTCTTTTTATCTCTTGCCAACAATTTAAAACATAAACCCAAAGCGCTATCACGAGGTATATTTATTCGAGCTATATATTTTAATTAAACTCGCTATTTCAACTTAATTATATTTTCGACAATATGCTATACCACCCAAAAAAAGTTACCATAAAAACTGGATTTTTACTTAATTATTTCGATCAGGTGAGATATATATTATATATGATTAGACATATTTTGAAAACTTTTGAAAAATTCCCTGATACAGTTACGGTTGTGTAAACCAGATCAAAAAGACCCATATCGTAACGTTTTGGGCCAAGTGAATGGGTAAAACGCCAAAAAAAATGCCCAAATTGGAAATAAAATGGGTCCCGAACAACTGTATTCGTTAGAAATATCATACAGTCCCTACTCCCAATACGGACGCTATTTTCGAGAATCAAAAACGTGCATATTTGGAGTAGGGGCTGTACTACAGGGACCTTAACTGCATTTTCAAAACCTACAGGGGTGGTGGTTTTGAAAATGCATTTAGGGTCCCTGTAGTACAGTCCCTACTCCCAATATGGACGTTTTTATTCTCGAAAATAGCGTCCGTATCAGGATTAGGAACATTATTTAAAATATGGCTTTTTGATTGATAAACTCATATCTTTCATCAGAAAGATGATATTGAACACCCTATTTATCAAATCATAACGTAATTTATGTTTTTTTTCTGATAAAGTGAGATGGGTGTATCCATGGAGACCTATCAATAAAGTAGGAGTAGAGTCTGCTCATGAAATTATTAAAATAAAAATACTCATGTACTGGCAATGATAAAGATTCCTGATAGTTAATATTTTAACATCAGTTAATGTAGTTATGCTGAAAAATAAGATTATTGCAATACAAAAAATATGGTCAATTTTTTGAGGACACAATGCATCGAAACCAAGACCGAAATTCGAAACTTTTATCCACTTTTTTCAGTATCGAATGACGTACGGTAATATTTTGGCACCGTCACGTGAAAACGCCAATAAAAACAACTTGTTACAGTTGTTTAAGTCTTATCTTGACACGTCTAATCTTGACTAAGCAGTCAAGGTAAGACGCGTCAATATCCGACTTAACTAACTATAATAAGTTGTTTTTATTAGTGTTTATTTTTATTGATTAAACCTAAGGCTCATGCGAAAAATACAAGACTTAAAGAACTGTATTTTAACTTCATGGAAAATTATTTCGAACCTCGACTTTTTCTAGATACTATGTGTCTGTTTTTTTTTGTATCAAGATGATTCATCCCCCGCTAATTCTATAGCCGGGGAAAAGGAGCTTGATTTCTAACTCCTAAAAACAGCAATTTAAAAAAAAATTCCATTTTTTTTGCTGAAGTTTTTCGTATTCCCAGAAAAAAATAAAATACATCTCAAAAAACGGACTCATATATTTTGTATTTTTCTGTGTTCCAAAATAAATACGAATAGAGAAGGTTAACTTCTTGAATTTAATAAGAATGTAAAAATTAACCGTAAGAAAGCCGGTTTTTTTTTTGAAAAAAAAAATCTTTGCAAATATATCAAATGACGATTTCTGTCTTCATAACTTCATCAATATTCCAGCTAAGCATTTGGGTTTTTAGCAGAAAAAAAAATGTAAACAACAAGAAAATCCTTTTTTTTATGTTTTATTTTTTGGTTGAAAAATTGTTTAGCCTTTGAACGAGTTTTCAGTTTTGGTACAGTCCATAGCGGTAAAAACTGACGAATTAGCCAGCAATCTTGATTAACTGGCGAAAAATCTATGTGAAGGTAATTTACGGTAATTACAGATCGATCAGACCAAAAATAATAATAAAGGGGAGGTCTTCATCCAAAAAAAGCTTAAAAAACGTAAAAAGACATGATTTTAAAGATTTTTTCCCGAAAAAAAACTGACTTGGCTTAATGTGAAAGCCATCAGAACGAAAGAAATGGAGAACCATCTGTAATCTACATGAACATAGAATTTTTATAGAAAAATATTTATAATTTTAATTACAAAACACGGGAAAAAATCAATTTTTTAAAATTGAAATAACTCCTTTAAAAATGAGGACTTTTACCGACTTCGACGGCAAGTACCAAAACATAAAAAAAACTCATATTAATGGTTTTATACAGAATATTCATTTTTGACAACAGCGTTGAATAGAGGAGTTAAATATTGCTTATATATTTGGTATAAGCGCTATCTTTTGTGTTTAAAGAAAATATATTATTAAATAATTCACATTTTTAATAATAAAATTAACTTTATGAAGGTAATATTTGGTCATGCTCGTGTTGACGTGAGAAAAAAAAATGATTGTTTACGAATGGGATTCATCATTTTAGCTGTTATCACAAATGTCGATTTTTTACCACGCCACATTTCTATAGAAATTCAATGATATAAACCCCCGTTCGTGCTTAACTCCTGCACCCCTTTCGTAATATGCAGAATTTAAACAAAAAAACTTCGATTAGATTTATTGTTCCGAAATTAGTGCCATATGGCATTGTCGGGCGGAGGAGTTAAATTAACCCATAAAATATCTCCAATCTCATGATAGATAAGCTCCGTAAAATTGACGAATTACATGATATCACCCGCATAGCGGGTTATTATTGAATGATGGGTAATTTACGGGGATAAATTTTGATTTTTCAGACTTTTTTTCGTATTCCCAAATGGGATGGATATAAGAATATGCAGTTTTTCACAAAAAAAGACTTAATTTTAATCAAGCCCCAAAATGATAATTTAGAAAAAAGGCATGATTTTATGAAAAAATCGTTTTTTTTTTAAATTTTTTATTATGAAACTTTTTTTCAAAAAGACATGATTTTAGTCAATGGAATACTCCCTGATATCAAAAACTCTAGGGAGCTAATATGACCCTGTAATGGATGTCATGTGACCTTAAAAACATATGATCCTATACCCAAACCAAGGATCAGTACTATTATGAGTCACGTCTGTATATCCGCGTTTGAACATCTCAACGACGCTTATGAATCATAAGTTATGACGTAAAGCTTTATCCCATCCAAAGGGGTTTGATACGCCGCCTGGGAGTTAACTTTTAACACCCGTACGAATTCAAATTGATTATTGTTTAATAATCAAAATACAAAAAATCCCACAATTGCTTTCCGATTTTGTACCGCGGTAAAAAATCGGACCAAAGTGCGAAAAAACAAGGATTTTTTTTTAGGTAAGTTCAGTAACAGTAAAACCCAAATTCTGAATATCGTCATTATTGTGTCCACGTTGGGTCATCAATTCGCCATCCATATTGAAATCATCCTGGATGTAATTATCCTATATTTATAAGAGTGAATCGGGGAGTTAAAAATAGATTTAACATAAATTAACTCGTTACGCTACGATGCTGGCATTGGATTATAATGTTACAAATAAAGTTACGGATTTTCAGAAACACCGTTTCAAAAGCTATTTTAGTTTAATAATTCATCGTTATTCACATTTTGACGTACATTTTTTTTTCAGTTCGGGGGAAATTGAGGTTTAATTTCACTTTTAACTCGCGCAGGTCGTCGACACATTTATTTGAAGATATGAGTTTTATACAAACAAATGAAATATTCAATTAGTTTGGTTCAAAAATGTACTGTACGGTGAAAGGTGTTTTTAAAATGTGTGTTAATTTTTCTTAGATGACATCGTCGTTTCGCACAGAAAGAAGAAGAAAAATTAACACACATTTTTAAAACACCTTTCACCGCACAGTATATACGAGTCGTTGGTTGTAAACTTTAATAATAAAAACAGACTTGCTCTTATAGCGGTCAAATTGAAGAAGAGTTAGAAGCAAGAGTTTTTTTTTTCAAAATCAAAAAATTGGGGTCGAAATGAATTTTATTAACAAGAAGAAAAATTTCCAAGATAATTTTTTTTTATTGTGGTGAATTAAGGAAATGAAACCGACGCGATTTTAAGTCAAAATGCAGAATGTGGTCGCTTGATAAGACCCCTTTTTGATGAAAGTGACGCGGCAATTAACAAAGAAAAAAATGAGTATATTGTACAATTGTACTTTAAACGCGTTGTTTTTATTCCAAATCGCCATTATACACCTTGTCAAAAATAGGTCACCTACGGTATTAATTTTGATGACCTAATTAGCCGTCACCTTATAGACGATCATTTATCATACCCTATAGACAGACTACAAGAGACGCCTATTAAAACACGTTTTTCGAAGTCTAGTTAGTCATGCGTATTTATATAAGTACAGTATGAGATATAATAACGCCCTTTTCGCTTTCCTACTTTCTAAGACTATTAGAATACAAAATTTAAGAAAGCGAGAAGCACGTTATTTTACCCCCATACCGTATATTTACCTGTCTCATATTTAAATCCATATCGTCTCTCATATCATCATTGTGATGTAATGATTCGGTATACGATTCAGTACGGCGACTGAGGCCAACGTCGGTAATATCCGCCAATTGGGGCTCCGCCTGTAAAAGTTCCTGCAACTGGGAGTAAAGACCCTGGAACTCTGGAGTACCAACAGAAGCAAAGGATGATGCTTGTTGACGGGATGAAAACTACACACATTTTGTTTATTTTCAAATAGCTACATGATAACCCTAGTAAGGACCAGTTTTTGTTTTCCTACGGAATTATTTTGCTTCTCGTTTATGGCCCCTATAGTAATTTCAGCGCTTTGTTTGGAAAGAATTATCACGTTTTTGTAAGGTGAATTTAAAGAACCATTCACTTTTTAGAGATCATTCAACATAGGGTGGTTATAAGGTTTTAAGGAAAAAAAATTCTACAAGACTTTATAGCCGTCGGGAAATAGAACCATAAATCCAAGTGCAAAAAACCTTATGAAATACCGTCAAAAATACCGTATGGAGTCCATATCATGGAAATTACTGCAAAAAGACATCATCATTCAAAAAAAAAATACGTAAAAAGACATGATTTAAAAAATTTTTCCCCAAAAAGCATGAAAAACTGACTTGACCTTAGACAGTCTAAGTTAGACTAAGGTCCTTAGTGCCTGAAAAAACTGACTTGCCCTTAGTGCAAAAAAACTGACTTGACCTTATAACGACACAAATGACTGACCTTATAACCAACCCCCCTGTACAGGATTTTTAAATCGAAGTTGCAGGATTTTGTATATGTACCTTTGAAGGTAGACATTCTTAAGGGTCCGGATTTTTTGCCGTAAACTACATTTTGCAAATACAGAAAAATTAAGCAAACTTTTTTTTCTAGAACTCCCATTTTTCAATAACTGGTCCTTATAAATGGATATTTTAGAAAATTTTCAGTTTGACTAACTGAAATTTCCACTTATAGGGTTATTTAATAATATATAATAATAATACGTAAATATATCAATAATATAATATTTAAAGGGGGTTAATAAGGGTGTTTATAACAACAATTTAAGATTACAGTTTTTTCGGTACGATTTATAAGGACTCATAAAACCAGTTTTGAAATTCAATTTTGAAAGTTATAATTTATAAGGACACATAAGGACATATTTTTTCAAAACCCTTGTCTGTTCTTATCTACTTGCGGCAGGATAAGAAACAACACAAAATTTTTTTATAAAGTTTATTTTTTAAAAGGATTATTATTTTTTTTTCTTTTCGGTGAATTTTTTTCGAATTGCAAAATATATTTTTTTGTTTTTTTTTTTGGAAATTTTTCAGTTTAGTCAAACTGAAAAAACGGTGAAAGAGCAACCTGGTGTGAACTTTGAGGTTGTCGTATAGCTTGCGATTCTGATTGGCTGACGGCGCGCGGTGAAGAGCGCGTATAGTTCGGAATCGTCGGCGCGCTACTCGCGATCTCTTCGGCCGGGGGCATAGAAAGGCCGGGCGACGGGGCCGATTGAAGGTCATCGTCTAAGTCTGAAAATAATAGTTTAGATTAACTCACATCGAACGGATAGGTCATGATGTTGAATTATTTGTTGCGGAAAAATTGAACTTGTGGAATAAACTCAACTTGTGGGATAAATTCAATAAATTGTGGAACAAATTCTGGATCCAAAAAATGTGTAAAAAGACATGATTTTATTTTAGATATTTTTCCCAAAATGACATGATTATGAAGAATACCACTAAACGTAGTACGTAATACGTACTACGTATGGTCTTTATGATACTAATTTTATGGCATTTTTCATAATCATGTCATTTTGGGGAAAAGATCTAAAATAAAATCATGTCTTTTTACACTTTTTTTTGGATCCAGAATTTGTTCCACAATTTATTGAATTTATTCCACAGGTTGAATTTATTCCACATACTGAATTTATTACGTATTACGTACGTAAAAAGAGGAAAAGAGCTTATAACGCACCAAATCTTAGACCCTATAACCAACAACCCCTGTATATAATCCTATACCGAAAAAACACCAGACAAATGAGGGGAAATATGAGTTAGTATAGTAATAATTTGGGGTACCCCCTAACCACGTACCACTATTACCACCCAAATAGTTGATGATTTCTTCTTTATCTTGCATTTCGGGATAGTCAAGTCCCTGCTGTTGCATGAGCTGTTCCATTTCTTGCATTCGTAAAACGAGATTACGATTTATTTGTTCCATTTTCTTCATTTTTTGTTCCTGTTTTATCGTTTTCATTTGGCGATTTTGTAATTTTCGAATGTGATCAACGGCAGCCTTCAATATGGTTCCCTTATTCCAACGTACATCTCTGAACAACGGTTATTTACCCAACCGGAAACGAATACCGGTAAAGACACATCTTTTAAAGTACTTACGGATCATTACTTTTCGGAATGAGTTGGCCAAGTTCTTTTATACGATCATTAATATTATATCGCCGTCGTCGTTCAACTAGAAGCAATTATTTAAATAATATTTATTAAAATAAAAGTTATTTCAAGGGGTGCTTTTAAGGTCAAGGTATAAAATCTTCGTGTAGGGGCGTGCCTATAAAGTCAAGGTCAAAAACTAAAACGAATTAGGTTGAAAATTGACTTGACCTTATAGGGTTGAAAATGTAAGACCTTATAACTACCGCTCCTTGTAGAAACCCTTATTTAGAAAAATTTAAATTTTGTAGGAAAAAAATATTGAATTTTTTTTAGGTATTCTGATTTTTGTCATATTATTTATGGTATATTGTTGTACTCGAAAGTAGCAGGCACCCAAAATTACGAGCACTTACTTAAATTATGATTATCCTTTTTTTGTCGGTCCTTTTGGATTTGTCTCATTTCTTCTTCGGTCATCTCCTGTTTGAGGTACAGTGTGCTCGGGCACGAAGATGGCGAAAAGCTCTGAACCACCGCATTTTGTGTTTGTTGGCGACGAGCATTCTAAAAATGACCGTTATCTCATGTAGAGAAACAAATGGCATTTAAAATTCCGACTAGAAATTCCTACAGTGGGTTTGCTTATAAGGCCTTACAAGGAAAAACAGAAGACCTTAAATGCATTTTCAAAAAGTCTTGATCCAAAATAATAGCGTAAAAAGACATGATTTTAAACATTTTTTCCAAAACATCATGCTTTTGATTTGACTTTAAAAAAGACCACTAGACTTAAGTGCAAAAAAGACCCTAAGACCTTATATGCTATAAGTTATAGCGGTCCAAATCTCAAACCTTATAACCACCCACATTTTTAGTTAGTGACAAAAAAAAACGCAAAAGCTTGTAATGATGCTCGAAAACTCCGTCAATACATATTTTTGATCATACTATTTCAGAACGTAAAACTCATATTAAATCGCGCGAGGCCTTATATTACTTAAATTTAATTAGGTAATTTCAGGACGCGCGAGAAAAAAATATCATGGGGAAATGTGTCCCACTTTACGAGTTAATATAAGGTCGAGGTGAAACAAAAGTTTTGCTTCAAAACTACAGTTGATTTCATGTATGGCTATGAGTCATAGCCTATGAGGTAAAGGTTCAATAATTCAAATAAATCAAATTGACATCACTAAACATGACCTTATTGTGAAAACTGAAAGTTTTTCGTTAAGACAAGTCTACATGGGATTGGTTAGAAAAAATAGTCTTTATAAGGCTAACCACCCTTGTCAAAAAAACCAGAAAAATATTTTATAGAACTTTATCATTATAAAACCTTATAAGTTATAACCTTAGAGTGAACATAAACATCGTANCCATACCCCACATCTCTTCTTAAAACGATTGTTTACAATTAGCATTTTGTTTCAGACGTGTTGCAAAATGGCATACGTTTCACTATCCTAATAGAATTACCATAATGCGATATACACGTCGATCAATTCCACAAAAAAGAAGAACGTGAGTCATTTTTGAACCAATCTGACCCTCAAATTTTCAAAGTTCGGACAAGTGCGATGTTCCGCTCAAAAAAATCGAGACACAAATACCCGACTATTGTGCCAATGTTTGCATGTTTTGACTAGACTGGCAAAAAATAAACTCGTCGGTAACGAGGGGTTAGTGAAGACAAAAAAAAAATGATAAGAAAAAAAAAATGAGGGGGTTCCTTATCCAGGGTACTTAATCGCATAATTCTGCATATAGGATGCGTTTTTGCGTACGTGATACTGGGCATAGACCGCGTGTGTGCGTTAAAAAATGTGAAAATCTCAATCATCTGATATTGTAATATCCAATCATTTCGCTATTTATATTTTTTCTCTGTCTCTCTTTCTCAACTTTTTTTTTAATAATCTCACACAGTTATTTTTTAACTCCCAAAAGTCCGCTGACCGTACCTGATCGACGCGCACTAATTTTATGGACTTTAACTTTGGCATGAATACTGCCGGGCACTTATGGAGTAGCTTTTCATTTCAGACCAGGTTTTTCTAAAACCAAAAAAACTGTCGCATTGTCAAGACACATTTTGTCTTTAAAAATAATATGGACTCGGAGCTAGACGCTATAAGGACAGCCAAACTGATGACGTCATGAGAATACAATTAGCAATATTTGGTAGAAAACTGCCAAATCGGCACTTATGGGGACGGTTTCATTTCCCTCGACTCGGGTCCCTGATCGTCTACGAAATCGGAGCGAGAGAAAACTTTGGAGCATTTTTGACACCTTTATAAAAATAATATAAAAGCCAAGAAAAAACAAAACTTCCATGACAATATTTACTTGAAAAATATTGACCTGGCCAGTGGCGCAAAAATAAACGTGTCTGATAGTTTTTGTTCTTCATCTTTACTTTTCTTTTTGTTTTATCCAAAATGGCTTTCAACTTTCAATTTATTATTATTGTCTTGAGTCTTTTTTTTTGTTTTCAGACGTATTGTTTTCAATTTTATCTGAAGTATTATGATTTTTACTTCCAAGAAACAAAAAAAAAGACAAATTTGTTTAAAGAACGAGATGCGAAAATCTCTCACATTTCCCATTTGTCAAAAAGCCAATAGGGGTCGAGTAGCTCAAAAACATGTTTATTTCGCAAAGGAAAAAAAAACTGTAAAAGAGGCTTACCACGGGCATTGGAATGGGCTGCATGGCCGAGGCAACCCCCAAATTTGAATTTATATCGGGCGTTCGATCTTCGAGTTTGATTTTTAGGGAATCAAAATTGTTCCCAACATTGACGATATCTTCGTAAATGTCGTTCATCTGAATCAACAATGAAATAAGTTTTTTTTGAAAACAAAACAATAAACAACTCAAAAATTGCAAAGCAACAACAAAATATATTGCCAAGAGTGCTCTCTCTCTCAAAAATATACCCCCAAATGGAATTTTTCGTTAAAATAACATTTTGAAGCTTGAAAACAACTTATGAGTATGTGCGCTGTGTCCAATCATTTGTGTGTTTTTTTTTATAATTCAAAATCAAATACAAACTGGAGTTCCGTTTTTTGGGGAATTATATTTTTTCTCGGTATTTTTTTTCTGCAGTCCGATTCATAACATTTTTTTATAGTTATACTTTTTTTTTTGGGAAGACAACAGAAAAAAAAATGTCTGAATTTGTACCGACAGCGCTCTCCAAAAACACGAGAGAAAAGCAGAAGACAAAAAAATGTTAAAACAAGCGTTTTGAGACATTTTTAACGGAACACTCAGACGTAATTAGATTTAGATATTTGCTATCTACTACTATAAACAAAATGAGGGGCGCTTTTATCTATTTATGATCGTTAAAAAATATAAATAATGAAATATTCTCGCCATACTAGAATATATTTGTCTCAATTGTTACGCAAAAAATATTAATAGTAACTACGATGCCGTGAAAGGTTATACTTTACGCAACATGTACCCTACGCAAAAAGCATTTTTCAAAAAGACATGATTGTACCTATAGTAGTAACCTAGTAACTAGAGGCATTTATCATTCAGATCCTTTTTTGAGCGATTTTTAAAATATATGCTACTATGAGTCATAATTTAAAAGTTTTTGACTCCCTTCGCTAAAATTTCGCAAAAAAAAACAACATTTTAAAGCAGACATTTTGGTGATGTTTTTTCGGTTGTTTCATGCAATCAAATTTCAACATACTGTTACAGTAATATAAATTGCCCAATTTACCGGAAATTACCGGTAATTACAAAAAAAAGTATAACTATTTAAAAATAGAATAGCATTGTCGCGAAAAAAAATAAGCAACTCTGATGAGGACGTTTTATTATGCTTGAAAAAGGCTACCTGCGTAGTTTGGAACCTGCTTAAACCGTTGCAAGGTGATTAAACGGCGAGATGGTTATAAGGCCAAGATATTGTGCCAATAATGATCAAACGCTATAATAACTCTACAGATTCATCTACTAAAAATGATTTTGGTGCTCAACCTTTATGGTTTTTAAAAGTCCGAAAAGACTTCTAGGATCATATTTTACTCTAGATCTTCCTCCAAAAAAGCGTGAAAATACATGATTTTAAAGACTTTAGTGTAAAAAAAATATTATTAGGGTTTATAGCGCTCGAAATCGCCGTCCTTATAAGCAACCCCGCCTGTGCATCATGCTAATTTTTGCCTGATATAATACCTGTGTATCTGATCGCTGGGGAGAATGGGGCTGTAACAGTCGCTGATTTGGCGCCGAATGACTTAAATCAGGATTTGACGCTCCAAAAAATCTTCCCGGGCCAGATGAGAGTCGACTATCGACCTAAAATGTAATTTTGTACTCATATAAATATTTATATGTTTTATGAAACCTCAATTACACCATAGCTATACTGTATAGCCTATACACTAGTTTCACTCTTATCATGATAGGCGATGGCCTAATTAGAGTAAACATATGTAAAATATCAAGCTAGGAATGAAATAACCATTTTCGCGGAAATTTATGAAAAAAAAAATAATTTGAAAAGCTGGTCTAAGATCGTCTGTCTGAAAATTAAATAGTTTTTTTTACAACCGATTCTAAAGACTGCTAAATGTATAGACAAATAAAATATAAAATTATCTATTCACGGAAGTAAGTTATGTCTGTTAGGTTCTGTGACTATTACTACTAATATGTTATGAAATTTGCTTTATGTAACTTGCGTTGCAACCTTTCTTGGTATGTAATTATATGATACAAAAAAACCTACGTTCTGGTAATATTCATAAATGGTTTCACGAATGGTTTTTACTAAGTTCTATGTAACTACGGTCTTTGTAACAGGTGTACATTTTGAAATATGTACTTGATTCTCAATATAAAAGAATCTTCATTTTTTAGTTTAAAAGCCTGTAAAGGAGGTGGGAAGACCAGTAAAGGACATGGGAACCGTAACATAAAATAAATATTTGATTAAAACGCGTAGGTTAGATTATACATCTTATACAGTTTAGGTTTTACCTCCTCCATACACTAATATTTCAAAATGTGTTTTAGAATTTATTTTCTTTTTTCTTTGATATTCTACAATTTCAATATTAAACCATTCAGTTTTTACGGTTTATGTAATTTACGTACTTGTGTTAATTTTAAACTTAACATAAAAATTTTAGTCGAAAACTACGTGGGTGTTTCAAGCACAAAGTAGTTAACCATTGTTACACTGCTTTGATATTATCCAATTATTAACAAAAACGTTTAACAAACAGTAAAAAAGTTGAATAATTTAGTAATGACTTCTTGGCAGGGGCTCGATTACGGTGCTCGATTTCCTATAATAACCGAAAAATATCTTTAAATAGACAAAATTGAATTTCTGAGTTTTAGTCACTTGAATGTCTCTAGCACGCACTCGTCGAAAGCTCATCGATAGTGACTTTTTTCGGGAAGATTTTAATCAACATTTAGTTCAAATGTGTATATTTATCATATAAGGGGCCACCATTATCAGACAGAAATAACAATTTTAAAAATGACAGCCTTTACATCCATTTTCGAAAGACCATAACTTATGGTCCATAAGCTTAAAAAATAAAAATTTGAAGACCATTCTGGCCTCAAGGCTAAGGTCGAAAAATCAACAAAAAATGAAAAAAGGAATCATAATGGCCTGGTACAAAAACAAAAGGCCCCACATAACGACCAACACTTTTGAAACCTTATTACCGCACCCAGAGGTCGGCGTATTACCCGGGTATTACCCGAGTTTACCCGTACCCGACTTGTTGTAAATTAGCACTCTCTCGATAGACTTTCCCGTTATTTTTCGAATAATCTCGCGTAATATTGTTGAAAACTATATCCCGTACAAACATAATGTGAGAACATTNNNGATAAGTAATTATATGAAGGCCAACGTTTCAAGTTTACTTACAATTATATTGTGTCGGTAAAACTTTCCGAGGTGTACATATCATTATGTTGGACATTATACATGTGATATGTAATATATCATATGTTCTATGAGCTTTTGAGTTTACCGTTTTATTGGCGTGTGTCACAAACACGGGATTCTCGAGGTATTCTTAGAACAAGGCATAAATTCAATATCACCACTTTCAGCGATTCAGGGTTTTGACAATGTTCTCTCATTATGTTGGCACGAGGCTTATGCTACGATGTATCAATTTAAGCGACATCGATTAAGATCATTTCATGGCTTTAATATTCATTTTTGAAAGATGCAGAAAAACCTTAGCCTTAAACCAGTTTTAAGGATATAACGCATATTTTGGTATAATAAGGACACATAGAACCAGTATGCGTACCCTGTATACCAAAATAGACGTGATATGATTAAAAACTGGTTTTAAGGCTGAGGTTCTACTGCATCTTTCAAAAAAGAATATCAAAGCCATGAAATCATCTTTTGCATAACGTCATATCAGGATAAATAGCTAGAACTAAAAACTACAAGGGGTGGTAATAGAAGAGAATTTGATAAAAAAGGGTTACCTACCGAAACTTTTCCCCTATTTTGCAGTGAAGAAAAAAAACGATTCAGACAGTACCATTAGATCAAATACAGTCCCCCGTCCCTTATGGGCTACCTTGAGGGCCACAAAAAGGCGGCCCATAAGGGTTACATTGCCCTTTTTTGAGAAAAAAAACACATATTACCTAATTTTATTGTTTGTTTTTTTTTGCTTAAAAACGAGTTTTTCGACATTTCAGTAGAATGGGAGATTTAATTGGCAAAAAAAATCAGTTATGGACACTTGTTTCCACTTCGTTTCCAAGCAAAAATTCCAAGATATTCAAACTGAAAAGTAGTGGCCCATAAGAGTTACTTTATCAAATCAAAAAAATCGCGGCCCATACGGGTTACATGGCCCATAAGGGACTAGGGAGTCCCTAGTAGGGAATGTAATTTATATGTAACATAAATCATACAATTTAGCGAAATAATTAGTTAAAGCAATTTTTAAAACAATGAGCAATTTATTGCTGGTAATTAACTGAAAAAAAAAAGACGAAAAACTTTCAAGTACCTGAAGTTCACGCGAATAGTAGTTCATATGAATTTAAAGCATTTCCTCTTTACATTAAACGTTTTCAGAACTCTCTTTATATTTTTTAGTTTGTTTTTCACCAAGTAAAAAAAAAGTCTAAATAAAATTCCGTTTGAAGTAGTGAAATCAGATTCAATGACTACGATTTATCTATTCGACGTGTTTGATATCCGACATTTTTGTGTGTTTCATTTTCCCCTGTTTGTACCCAAAACAACTCGATGACGGCCTAACAAACGCATCGACTAAATTTTCAGGTAATTATACCGACACCAGTTTCGGGCCTCGTTTACGTTTTAGCTGTAGACTATAAAGTCAACAGTTTTTTTTGTTATCTTTCAAAGTTTAGTTTAACATGAGATTCTTTTTCATATAATGACTTTGTTACTAGCTTTGGCTACAAGACAGTTTTTTTTTTTGAAGTTTGGTCAACGGCACCGATGAAGCTGGTAGGAGGTTGATTTTGTACCGGGTCTTTTCGGAACGATATAAATAAAATACACATTTTAATTGGAATACAAATAAATTCTTTTTTTATTAAAGCGAGTGTAAGGTCAAAGCGAACCGAACCTACGTAAATAAAAAAATGAATGTCTGGAGGCAATCTGGTTATTTAAATCTGCATCATTCAAATAAAACAATTTGCTTACCTCCATTCATTCATTTTTTTATTTACGTAGGTTCGGTTCGCTTTCACCTTACACGCGCTTTATGTACTTTAAGGACATCAAGTGTACGACACGGTTTGAGTTGATATAAAATTTTAATTGACTTACAATGAATAATTTTTAATATGAAGAAAGGGACATTTGTCGATTTTTTGCTAGAAGTTATCAAGTTTGTATTTTTTTATTAATTCAAGCTGTTGACTTCAAAAAAAAAAATAATTGATTGTATCAGATGAAGACCGCAAACTTTTTTTACCGTTCCGTGTAAATTACGGTGTAAGTCAAAAAAGAACAACCCTGTACCAGTTCGATCGATGCCGAGTTAAAAAGAAGAACAAAAAGAGACTGGAAGCCCCAAGTTGCCAAAATTTTTGATCATCTCAGTAGTTTAAAAATATTATTAAAATTATATTTACGAAAGTCAATTAACGCGTAAAAATAAACGCGAATAACTCGTTGTATTTCTTTGTATTACTAGGTGAGGTTACAATTGGGATTAGCGTACATCAAAAAGAAAATAAAACATTTGAGAAAACAATGAAATTTCACAAATGTCGGAAATAAGCCACATGTGATATAATTTGTCTGACTCAAATGTCTGAATAATTCGTCAGAATATTCATTTAATCGTTAAGACGTCTATAAAAACCATATATTTTTTTCGCGCGAGTTGCAGGTTAAACATAGCCATTATCTCGACCGTAAATATGTTTTGCAAAATTAAAATGCGGAAATGGCCTCCTGCCCACCTCTGGTAGTTACCTACTGTACATAGTTACATATTGTATGTAACACAATTATACACGGCTTTAACTTACACCGTGTAAGCAATCTACAATAATAATGTGATGATTATAAGGTCTCCGCAGAAAAGATCTTCTCATTGAGAAAAACCGCCATATTTTGACGTGGCTCTATGACAAAATCAAAAAAATGCAAAACCCGATCAAATTCTTATAAAATTGTATAAGGGGTCGGTTATAAGAAAAAAAGGATCATAATACCTTCAATGGATTTTCAAAAGATCATAAGACCTTATAACCATCTAAAAACGACCATAAGACCTTATTTTAGGGATTTTTGGCCCAAAAAACATAATATTGGCTCCACAATAATTAGCTTAATTAAGACCATAAAAATTACAATTACTTCTAATAGTGCTAAAAACATAACAAGACCTTTATAACCGACCCTCTTGTACCCTGTATAAAATGAATCAAGGCTAATTCGACACATTTTTCTTCGAATGTCCATACATGCAATGCACAGAATTCATTTCAAAGGAAATATATGCCGAATTAGCGTTGATTCGTTTAACAAAGGTTTAAAGAGTCTTTAATAAAAACGAATTAAACTTTATAATAACTTAATGGGAATCCCCGGCAGGCATTGTATTGATTGTATTAATTTTAAAATTCGAATGTGGCACTTTCAAGACAAAAAAAAAATACAATGCCAACTTTTTCCGAAAAAGTTTTTCGAAATTGTTTTAGACTAATCGCATACGTAATCTCTGTGCGGACCAAACTGTCCATAAGGCAAATAGCTCATATTTCTCTTAACTTTGTGTTTTTTTTACGCCCGTTATTTTTATAAATAAAAAAAAACTATTTGTCAGACGTAAAAGTCGTGGTTGTCCTCCAAGTAAGGTAATCGTATGTGATTAATCCCCGTTCTCCTTAAAAAGCTAAACGAGACAAAATTCAAGACAAGTGTTTAAAATTGCGTAAATTTCTAGTACATTTCCCCCCTCTCAATCTATATAAATATTGATAACTTTGTCGGAGTACAGTGTCTTATGTCTTCGGCACCTTTGCTTTTGTCTCAATGTCAGAAAAAAAGTCAATCTTGGAAAAAAAAATACTACATGGTTACAAGGCAGTGAATTAGTTCAATAGACTGTCTTGGAATTACGATCTTAGGATTCGACAGGTAAAATCCATGTTCGTGCTAATTTCACAACCGGCTGGAAAACCACATATAATTTTGGCCCTTTTCAGCCTTGTAAAAATGGGTGTAAGTATGTCTCCAAAGTGTGTAAATACAAGTATGTCTAAGTATACTCAAAACCGATCACGCACTGTCGGGAATAAA
>SCLG01000760.1:27007-43539 GCA_004367875.1 Oikopleura albicans
AATACAGAAATAGTAAACTATTGTGTTTTTTACTTGCCTCAAAATTGACAGTTATATAGACGACTTTTTATTTAGCTGTCGCGTTTTTTGTCGAGCCTACTCCTACTAGACCGTTTGTGATATCCATTTATTTTAAATTGTATTAAGTCGCTAAGAATTGTGGCTTCAAACACAGCTGGGTCCCGAACCAGTCAGTTTATCGTAACCGGTCAAATTTATCTGAATTTAAGACATCCGCGGGTTGAAATTCGAGGAACAAGCAATATATACTCTGGTCGATTTTTCGACCGGTATTAAACTTACCGGTTCGGGACCCAGCTGCGTTTGAAGTCATGTTTCTTAGGGACTTAATATAATTTAAATTAAATTGATATCACAAACGGTCTAGGAGGAGTAGGCTCGACAATGAATGCGACACGTAAAAAATATAAAACTGTCTATAGCTTATATCTTATAGCAAAAAAAGACAAAAATAAAAAGGCGAACCTGAAAAGTGTTTCATTTTGGGTAAAAAAAACTTTTTTTGTCATTTTTTAAATATTTGACAAAACATATGCTATAGCCAAAAATAAACCTTGTTTACCGAAAATGCAACATTTAGGTTTCGCTGTTTTGTTTTCGCCTATTTTTTGTATTTGCCCAAATCAGGCTGTGCCGTATAATGATGATAATAGAGCATTTTATTATACATCGACATTTTCCTTTTACTAAAATATAAAAATGTCATTTTTATGGCAAGTAAAAAATCAAGTTCTTAACCCACGGAAATTACAAAGAAAAACTTTCTTCTTTAGAATATACGGTATATTATATACCACTACATATTATCCAAATGGCACACATTTAATATTAATATATTTTTTTCTTTAAAAATAAATCGAAAATAAATCACTTTAAAAACATTATTTATTTCCAACTCTTAACATTTTTTGTTTTTGTTTAACGCAGACAAGTCCGTTATCTTTTCATTTACAGGATTTAATTTTAAAAATTTAGGCTTGAAGATCACTAATGAAGTAAAAAAAAACTCTTTAGCGCCAAAACTTTTTTTCTTGATAACAATTTGCACCGTTGAAAATATTTTGTTTTGTAAACATAATTGTATATTTATTTAATAGCCGTAATAATAAAATATATCTCTCATATTTTTTCATGCATAAATGTTACAGAGGGCATTATAATATTTAAATTTTTACTTTTCCCTAAATAAATATACCATTACTGAACTTAATCTCTTCCCCCATTGATTAATTAATTGCCATCTATAACATGCAAAAGGCAATTTATAAATGCAACGGTCGATTTTTTGGCTTAAACTCGAATTTTGGCAAAAACTCAAACTTTGGCAAAAAATCGAATTTTGGCTAAAACTCGAACTTTGGCAAAAAATAGAATTTAGGCTAAAATTCGAACTTTGGCGAAAAATCAAATTTTGGCAAAAAAAAATCGAATTTTGGCTAAAACTCGAACTTTGGCTAAAACTCGAATTTTGGCTAAAAATCGAATTCTGGCTAAAACTAGAACTTTGGCTAAAACACGAATTTTTGCTAAAACTCGAATTTTGGCTAAAACCAGAATGTTGGCTAAAACCGGAATTTTGGCGAAAACTCGAATTTTAGTCGGCAATCTCGATTCCTAACTGATTAAAAAGGGCTGCGAGTTTCTTGGTCTTTGTGTCTTTTCAAAACCAAAACAACCAAATATTTTTTGCGAAATTAAAAATCCTAACGTTTTTTAAATAGTTTTTTTGTATTGATGATCTCAGGTACCACTGTACAGATGTCCTACGTTTATCAACTGTCAAACAGCTGATTGTTTAAGCACCGGTTAAAAAAAATCAATTTTGGAAGAAAGCGATTTTTGAAGCAAAATTTTTTCTCCAAATTGACTCTTGGCTCAAGGCCAAACCGGTGCCAATTTTTTAACTCATGACAGGACTGATAAGGATATAAATTGATATAACAAAAATAAATTACATGAAAAAAATTGCGGGTAGTTTTTTTTTTTGTTCTGGGTTAATAATATTATTTTTGTTTTTCTTTAGAGCAGCGTAACAAGATGTGACGGCACCAGCTCAATTTGGAGAAATCGTATCTGAATTTGCCCGCAAATTTTTTTTTTTTTGAAATTACCCCCAAAAATTCAGCCCAAACAAAAAAAATGTTTTAAGCTTACCCTGAATTCTCCTAATAGAGCCGGTGCCTGGTATGATTCAAAAATCAGCCCCAAGCCAGAAATTTGTTGAACAAAGCCTAGATATATAAATATATAGTACAGTTAAGATGCTCCCAATTACGCGCATTTCTTATTTCCATCAATTTCGGCTAAAAAGGTAATTTTGAGGAACGGCCAACTCGGAAAAAAAATGTTTCTCTCCCAGCTAGCCGAGTAAAAAGACCAGTGATTATTTAAAAAAAAAAGGTGCACGTAATGGGCGTCTCGACTATAAAGAATGGTGGAAATTCAAATATGACTTGCGGAAACAGTTAACTTGTCAAGCACCCTGTGAGAATCAAAATAGAAGTATTTCGGTAACTCTAACTCACAGAGGGAGAAAAAAATTAAGTGGGGAGATACAACATATTTTCTGTCAGTGATTTTGTAGAGATTGAAAACGATTTGAGACGCCGGTTGAAGCCGAAACGGACGCCGATGTCCAAGCTTTGCCTGCTTTTGAACCCTGCACTTGCTCGAATCCCTCCGGTGTCTAAAAACACAATTTTTAAGCAAAATATTCAACCCTCAAAAAACCCAATAAGATCGTTCTAAGGTCGCTTTTTTAGCATACCCACTTCAAAACGACAAATTCCTTGAAAGGTCATATGATCCCGCCAGGGGGTCAAATTACATTATTTTCAAATCTACGTGACAAATTTTAAATGGAAATCCCGCGAGAGTGGGACAAGGTATGACCGTACTTTTTTGCAACATGTAGAAAAATTGCTGGGCATTTCAGAGCGCTCAAAAAATCAAGCATATAAACAGAAATATCGGAAAAACCGGTTAAAGTACAAAAATACCGGTTTCTCGAAAGCCTCTCGATAATATTTTTTATAATTTGTGGCTGATCCGTTTTTTATATGATTTTTTTATAATTTTTTTTTATTGCCGAAAGAAATCTTCTCAAAAATTTATAGTTACGATTTTTTTTATTTTGTACAGAAAACTTACTGTTTCAGCGGCGGCGCCCAGCGTAGGGAAGTCGGCTTGCGATTCTATATCAATCTTTTCCCTTCGACGATACGGATTACTAAATATTTATGTCACCTTAACTCTAAAATGACATCACACACAAACATATTGCCAAAAATATCAGACTTTACCAATATGATATTGGTATAGTCAGATTTCGCCAAAAACTGAAAACGGCGAAAATTCATAAATGAAACGTTTATAATTATTTTTAATTCGAGGACGCTGGGTTAGTTTATAACAGTATAAAAACGGTTTCGATCCAAAACACTCGGATATTTATGAAATATTACTTACGTGTCTTTTCGCTCAGTCACGACTTTCCTTTGCGACGGTGGGACATATTTCGAAGGACCGTTACCACCCTGAAAATGTAAATTAAAAATAATTCAAATGAGCGGTTTGATTAAATGGTTGCCACTCTGGAGAATCATACAGGGGGGTCTGGTTATAAGGTCAAGCCCGAAAAAATGACTTGACCTTATACCATTTAAAAAAATGTTTGCTAATATTTGATTTTCCCGAAACAATTATGGTCTTCACTCTACAAAATGTTAAAAAAGACACTATTTTATAGAAAAAAAGCGTAAAAAGAAACATGATTTCTATAGAAAAAGGTCTTCATCCAAAAAAAAAGCGTAAAAAGACATGATTTCAAAGATTTTTTCCCAAAACACATACTTCAAAAAAAAATTGACTTGACCTTAGTGCAAGAAAAAAATGACTTGACCTTAGTGCAAAAAAGATGACTTGACCTTATAGCGGTCACCTTTTGTGACCTTATAACCAGACCCCCCTGTTCTCATATTATATGAGTCATATGACAATGATAATACAGTATATAACATACCGTCTAATAATATATTTATGTCAGGGGGTTGGTTATAACTTATAAGGCCAGGTAAAAAACTGACTTTACCTTAAAAAACTGACTTTACCTTAAAAAACTGAATTGACCGTATAACAATCTGAAATCTCCCTTGCGGTTAAAGACGCCGCCTTTATATACATATTTTGGTTATAGATTATTACCTGATCTGAAGGGGGTTGTTCTATAGGTTCAGGTAAACCTGACTTCGGATTTTTTTGTGCGTCGCCAGGCAAACCAGTATTTTCCAGTTGTTTTTCGGTTTGCTGTTTCCAACTTGTTTCACTCTTTTCCTCATCCGTTTCATGTACATCGCCGTCTAATTCCGGGTTCTGAAATTAAAAAAAATTTTTAGAAAAACAAATAATAAACACATGGTAGTATCTTATACGTTGACCTAAAACAAAAACAAAAATCAAAAACGTCGTTTCGATGGCCAAAAATTCCGGGTTTTACGTTTTTTGAGGATTTCTTTTTCTGGGAAAGTTTACAACAAAAATTTATCCTTTTTTGAATGTGATTTTATGATTTTAACAGTCAGAATGGCCATAAGGTCAAGTAAAAATCTAGCAATAAATAAATCAATCCAAAAAATAGGCTGCATTTTTTTTACGGTCAAGCCTTGACCGTTAAGGTCTAAAAACTGACTTGATCTTATATAAAGCCCTAAAAATAAACAGAACCCGAAAAAAGTGAAAAAGACATGATTTTCATCAAAAATACATATTTTACAACCATGGTTCTTTCTATATAAACAAATTTTCCAAAAAAAAAAACATATATTTAAATTTCTGATTTTTGCCGCGGTTTTTAGTCAAACTAAAAAAATCTACCAAAATTAATATGAATCATTGTCAATTGATAGTAAAACATTAATTATTTAAAAATTACTGATTAAATTTTCCATCATCTAATTTACAAAAATGATCAATCAATCTAATTTACATCCAAGAAGGTGCAATTTGAAGATTTTTATTGGTTTAAATTTGTACACGGGAGGTACTCCGTTAGCTGGCG
Organism: Oikopleura albicans; assembly: GCA_004367875.1. Lineage (NCBI taxonomy): Eukaryota > Metazoa > Chordata > Appendicularia > Copelata > Oikopleuridae > Oikopleura > Oikopleura albicans. The sequence continues at coordinate 32,085 of SCLG01000760.1, forward strand.
GATTTTCATTTAACCAATGAGTATATACTTCATATTTCAATCACGTGAGAAAGTCTCATGATCATTCAAAGACGACACCGTCTTATTTGGAATGAAGCTCAACCTTAATAACATCTGAGATAAATCCTCAGTGCGTAGGCGGGCTAGACGAAAAAAAAAAATGTAAAAAATCGCCGGATAAGCACACGAGCGGGAAAACAAGCAAAATAAAGGGGCCGGATAAACCCTCAGTTCGTATAAAATTAAAAAAGTCAACTATAAGACCTTAGTGCTGGGAAAAAACTCCAAAAAGACAAAATTGGGGAGGGGGGTTATGTGTTAATTGAGTTAGAGCCCGCAAGACTCATTTAATTATAGCAGACGTTCTTCAGGTTGTACTTCGTACCAATTCAAACGGTGCCTTAAAGACCAATAAAAATCAGCCAATCACACCCCAGACCCAACACCCAACATCTGACAGCTACAATTTAGTTACTTTACGAATTCATGCACATTCCTGACGCTAATTTGGAGTCAACTTAAAAATTCTAAATTTTTAAGAGGTACCGCGTATGGGATGTCATATGATGTGTATACATAGATTTTTTGTTGTTTTTTTTCACAAGGGTTAGGATCCGATTACACTTAAAAAACATGATACAGTTGTTTGTTTGTTTCCGTAACAGCATGTTCTATTATATGCTCGAGAAATAATAGAACAATAGGAATTAGATTTTTAATTCAGTTAGCTTATTACTTAATTTTATTAAAGGTGGTGCTGTTACATAATTTTTCTGCTGATAGCAGCAGTTTCCATGGTGCCATATGGCACACTTTTTATCTACTGTACACCAGCTGTTAACTTCCATGAATTTTGTTAACTTTAGCAGACAGTGCGTCAACTAAAACTGGAAAAGATGACTCGATCCGACTGTTAACTTCCAGGCATTTTGTTAAATTTAGGGGCGTTAAATTCCGTAGACAGGCGGTTATTTTACCAATAATTCTCATATTAAAACCAAATACAGTCCCTACCTCAAAATCGTTACGCTCAAAATCGTTACGAAATGACGTCATGACTCAAAATCGTTACGATTTCGAGGTAGGGACTGTACTCAAGTATTCATTTTTCTACGAAGAAAAAAAATCTGGATAAAGTAAATGAGAAGTGTGATATATGGCACGGTCGGGATAGCCACGGTGGGCAACATTCAGGACCGCAGGTGTTAACTTATCGCCCAAAAGTTATCGAGTTATCTTGAAGATATGTAACTCAACATTGTTTATTTTCCAACGTGTTAACTTATTTTAACAGCTGATTTTATACTTTTAAAATGTTTTGTCGGTTTTGAAACCACTTGATATTAAAAAAAAATATTTACAGCGTTGAAGCGTATTCGGACCCTAACGCTCAATATGATGAAGATAGAGATTATATTGATATTAGACCTGATGCTCCGTTTAGTAAATGTAATTTACCTCCTGGGTTGCCGTCTAGAGAAAATAAATAAACAGTTCGTCCTTCAGACACAACACGTCATTTTATAAGTATTATACAAATTTGATTACAGCGTCTGTTTCAGGGGCCATATTACACTTTCCCAATCTTATGGTAAATTTTGTGGGGTACCATGACAAATAATATCGAATGAACGGGCTGGGGTTGTCATACGACCAAATTGTTATTTGACCCTTGTTGAGGGGTCATATTACAATATTGACCCCACCACCGGATTTCCAATCTTATGTTCCGCAGTTTTTTTTATCCAAAACCGTAGGCTGAAATTTTAGAACTTGATATTTTCTAACTTTGACCTTGTCCCAGAACTTCCAGTTTGAATTATAAAAAAAGGTTAAGCTTTTATTTAATATTTTTATAATAGGCGCTGCAACTAAGTTTGTTTAATACAAAAAAACGATCAAAGCGCGCAAAAAAAGAAATAAAAAAAATCGCAACTCACTCTTTCTTCCAGTTCTAAACGTTTAATTCCGCCCACGCTTTCTATAACGAATTCTTGCTCGCCCGTTTGTTCTAGCCACTCATCTTCTTTGTCATCCTACAGAAAGATTGGTAAATGCAGTTTAGGGTGGGTGGTTATTACTAATAATAACTTATTAGGTCACGACAAAATAAGACAAATCCTGTACCTGGTGAGTCATTCGTTCAAAAGACATAAAAACCTATCCGACAAAAGTACAAAACCTTTCAATACTACACCCAAAACAAAGTCGACAAATACAGGATTTTATACGAGAAGTGGTTGGTTATAACTTATAAGGATGAGATTGGTTATAAGGACTAAGATTTAGTCCGCTATAAGGTCTTATGGTCGTTTTGCACTAGGGTCTTATAGTCACTTTCGGACTTATATTAAAAATTTGATATGAAACATGACCTATACACCGGGTGCGCAGTTATCGGACGGGTTTCGCGACAAAAAAACCTTAATCGGACGCCCGATAACTGCTCAGGGCGGAAGCGGAATAAGGTAAAAATATGCAAAACAAACCGCCCGATAACAGCACGAGCGGGAGATTTGGTCATATATATATCCAAAAATATGGAAAAAACCGCCCAATAACTGCGCACCCGGTGTATATAAGTTATAAGGCCTTACGGAGAAAAGACCCTAAGACCTTATAACGGACAAAATATCATTGTTCATATCAGATTTTGTCACAAAAACCGTAAAAAAGTAATTCCCAAAGTGACTATAAGACCCTAGTGCAAAAAAGACCATAAGACCTTAACCGACTAAATCTTAGACCTTATAACCAACCCCCTCATGTAGTATCCTAATACTTACAGCTCTATTATCCGCATTTTGGGTACCGTCTTCATTTTCGTCCTCCTTAAATAAGTCGGTTGCCGGGACGAACTTCTTCTTCTGCTTCTTCTTCTTCTTTCTGTCAAAAAACGCATCAATATCACCCATTCTATTGACTTTAACCATAAGATATTACACGATTAGTACTTTTTAACTTCGTTGAAATATATTTAAATATGCTCAGCTGAACTTAGAAAGAAATAAAGAAACAGAAAATTGAACAGTAAGAAAGTACACACTGGTACTGGAATAATATAAAAATGGAAATAATTTTTACATTTGAAAATCAATGAAGGTCACGTGACATTTTATGACCCACACAAAAGTGTCACGTGAAAACGAGTCACCTGACACGTTACACATAAGTTCTAGTGAATATGAGGTTAAATCTTAATCAGCATAATACTATTCAAAATAAGACACCGTTTACGGGTCGGTTGACTGTTGAAAAAAACCCAACACCTATTTGGGAAAAAACTGATTATTCAAAGCCGCACTTTTTTTAAAAAAGTTCTCTACAGACCTTGATACTCCTCCATGAGTAATTTCCGGCTAATCTCAACTGATCTTAACATATCATTTTGAGTTAATAAGGGTCCTCCTTGCCCGTTTTCATATAAACAGCCTTTTACGGATCATCTTCTGACCAACCTTCTCCTCAAGGTTTAGGCTCTGTATTAATAACTGCCCTCTCCGCGGGTCTTACGATTTCTCAGACACAAACTTCTGATTAAAAAACTAATTGGCCTTTATTTGGCACCTCACTATCCATATGAGTGGTTATTCCGCATTTTTGCCCGCACGAGGCACTTACCGGCCCTTATTTGGCAGTCCACTGTCTTAAACATAATCCGACCCGTAAGTGGCTTTGTCATTTTTCTCATTCATTTTTTCAAAACCAAAAAACTCAAATCCGAATCTCTCATCTTTATTTGGCATTATTTTACCGCAGTTTTGGATACCTGGGACAGGCAAAGCTGTTCCACACGGTACATAATTTCACGCATACCATATCTCTTAATAGCTTTCTTTACTCTCTATACACGGGTTCGAACATTAACAAAAAAACGCAATTGTTTACTATTAGGATATTTTCGGTATTTATTACTCAAATTATATGAGTCTTCGTGGGAAATTTGACCAAAAAAATTAATCAAATTTTTATGACTCATAAAAGCAGGTTACAAAAGTTCTGCCGGGAAACAACAGAAGCCTAACGGACAACCGGATACCAGAGAATTCTCAAAAAACTTCAGTGGATACAAACAAAAATATAAACGTTGCCATTGGCGGTTTAATCGTAAGTACCTGGTATACACCACCTAACACGTTATGTTAACACCATCAAACGTCAATAACTGTTAACATAATGTAATTTTGTTAACATAATGTGGTAGGGCGTTTGGTTAAACGATTGGAAATCAGAGTTAATCAAATCCCAAAAAGTGTTAACTTACATGTATTGTAATTTTGTTAACATAACGTGTGTTAACATAACGTGTTAGGTGGTGTATAAATTATATAATATAATGAATGTTTAATTATCCAAATACAGCCCAGTCTGTAAATATATATATACCGATCGTCCGTGCTAAAATCTTAGTGGACTAAAACTTCACCTAGCCAGATTCACGGATCGCATTTGTGATTGGCTGATTAATAAAAATTCAAGTCTATTAAGAATTTAGCCGGTTCGACCAGTATATACGTATAATTTAAATAACTGTCTTCGTGACAGTCAGACGATACTTCTGTAAATTATTGCATATCCTTCTGAGTTAATAAGGGTCCTCCTTGCCCGTTTTCATATAAACAGCCTTTTACGAATCATCTTCTGACCAACCTTCTCCTCAAGGTTTAGGCTCTGTATTAATAACTGCCCTCTCCGCGGGTCTTACAATTTCTCAAACACAAACTTCTGATTAAAAAAATTTTTCTTCTTCTGATTTCAAATTTGACCGATGGCTGGTATCTTTCTTAACAAAACATCCAAAATATATACAGGTTATTTCCAGATAACACGCAAGGGCAAAAAAAAAGTTTGAAAGTTGCCGGGATCGAACACGTGACCACCAACTCTTTAAATCGTACCGTTATATTGTGACTAGTATCAAAAACGGTATGTCTAATAAGAATAATAGGCCGCCTGTGTGATAATCTCGGCGCCCGTCAAGGGCACATGCCAGTTTCAACCGATAAAACATTTATTTAGGGCGGCCAGTGGTTTTAGGGTTCTCCTAACCTCACTTGAAAACCAAACTGACTCTTACGTTGGCCATCAGTAAATTAATCGTGCGGGTCTCTGCCTCGCTAAAAATATTAGGCCCGCCCTTTTTCTCGGAATATTATTATCTTTAACGCGCGAGTCATACTATATTCCGTTAACTTTAATGATAGGTCTTTATCCACGTTTAAGAGAAAAAACAGAAGTGGCAAGTGTTGGAATCGAACCCGCCATCTTTACTTTCAAACTTTATATGCTTTAGCTTATTTAAGAATAGTTCTGGTGTCCGACAGCATTTTGTTTCCTTTTTAAGTAAAATTTAATCATTGAAGAATATCAGAGACATCTGTGGCTTCAGCCACCTGACTTATATCCCCATTATTAAGGGTGGAGAGTCCACTGGGGACTGTACAATATGTCATTAATGGGCATATGTAAAGGAACACAGCAAAAATTTGATTCATTAAGCGGCAGTCAAATACACATATTCACAATTATAACAAAATAAATACACAGGATGCGCGATTAACCGGCCACGAAAATTTACGGGCTTAATTATATTATATAATGCGTAGTCGTTAACTAATGTTATCTCTAAAAAAAATTGGTCCAAAACTGGCCGGTTAAAAGCGTATCCTGTGTACACATAAAATGACACAAAGATGTCTGGGAATCATTCACCATGGTTATAAGTATAATGATAGTTATGATTATTTTTGAAATAAACTGATAATTAATGACAACGATTTCAAGTTGAACTTTGAGCGAATTGCTCCGCGAAACCATGAATCGGTTTGGATAATTATATATGTGATTTGATTTGAATTTCATTTTTACTCTCAAAACATGCATTTGGAGTTCGGAAAAATAGATGAAAACAATACCAGGCAGATATTTCGCCAAAAAAGTTTTAAAGCTTGCCTGGAAAGAAGAAAAAGTGGAATTTAGGCTCTATGTGATAATAATAACTACATGCGCTGTATATCAAACTGTGTTCTCGTGCTATAGCGAGCCCGGCATGCAGTTTTAAAGAGGTTTTTCCTAACTTTTGATTTTAGCTTCTTCGAAAAAACTACATGCCAGTAGCGTACCAAAAATGAACTTCAACAAACAATCTGGCGTGCGTTATATTATATAACTTATATGCCTTTTCGGCACAAAATACTCCTAAGGAGTTAAACACGTAACTGTTCTTTACACATGTGACATGTATAAATCGTGATTACACCTCATGATTAGAATTTTAGAGCAAGAAAGAATAAAATTTACAGGAAGAATGGGGAGGGGGGATTTTTTTTGTCGGAATGGCTCTTTTTGGGAGAAAAGTCAAGTGGTAGAAAATATAATATTTGGTGTCTCAACATGTGTGGTGAAAGACCTTGTAACTAGCCCCTGTAAAAACAACGGCAATTTCCATCATTTAACCCTTCTATTAAAAGAACCAGCCCGTTTTTTTTTGTTTTAATATATACATTTTTACAATTGATATTGAACATGAAAAATCTCCAACAGAGAATGGTGTTAAATCCAATTGGCGTAAAGGCCGCTTTTTAGCATATTCCAAACGGAAAGCAATTTCTCGACCGGTTATCGGACATCTGGGGTTGTTGTGAAAAATTCATTTTATATATTGAGGCCTTGACCTCCCTTCTATCATAAAATATTCTAAAATTTTAGAAAAAAAAAGTTTAGAATATTCTATGGTGGAAGCCAAGGCCTCAATCTATAAAATGAATTTTTACAACAACCCCAGATGTCGAATAACCGCTCGAGAAATTGCTTGCCGTTTGTTAAAAGCTAAAAAAACGCGACCAAAATGAATGTTACAATGTAACTTAATAATGTGATAAAGCCAAATGATGCTTGGTATATTTTATAATTTTTTTTTAATTACGACGCTGAAGTACCGGAAAAAATGTCCGAAATTTTGAATCTATCATAGGTAAATCGCTCCTGATTTTTTCCGAGGTGTTATTTATCGGTTTTTTTGGCACATCGTCGAAATTAAAAAACCTTTGTTTTAAGTTAATTAACTTAATAAGTTAATTAAGTTAATAAGTTAATAAATTATTTACTCCTTATTTTTCTTGCTTACTGAGATTCAAAAAAATTCATCGATAGCTATTATGGTTAAAGCCCATCATAACAGTAATTTTGGGAAAATCTACAAAAATTCTAGCTTTTAACCACATATGGACTTACGTTAAAATTTTTTTTTAATTTGATAACCTAAATGCACATGTGGAGAAGGAAGACATGCAATGAACATTGAACTAATAAACATCATCCGGACTGGTTTCTGGATTAGATGGTTGCTCAAAAGATTTTAGACATTCACTATAAGTTTGAGGATCTTCGTCAGAATCAGAATTAATCAGTATATATGCTGCCTCATGCGGTAAATCCTGTGGTAGATGGTGAATGTTTGCAATATCTTCTTTTTTAATTGCCACAGTATTTTGCAATTTTTGGGCACGTCTTTTCTCAATCGCCAAGTCCTTTTAAGTGAAATGTAAATGCAATGAATGAGTGAGGTGAAAAAGATCACATAAATTTCCGGCGTTTTAACTGTATGAAAAAATTCACCTTTAAAATTCATATATTTGACAGAAATAATAAAAAAAAAACTTGAACTATCAGTCTTAGTCTAAAAAAGGCGTAAAAAGACATGATTTTGAAGATTTTATCAATTACCTAACAAATACTAAAGAAAAAAACGTCGAAAATTCATGTGTGTCGCTGAGTAGCTCTCGAAAGTAAAGCAATGATTTTAGATGCTTGAAATAGTATGTATATGTATATCACTTACAGTCCTTGAAACGGCGCTTACATTACGGCCGTTTATCCCATAACGGCCGCTTTTTTTCTCAAAAAAGTGATTATCCCATAACGGCCGTTTTTTATTAACTTATTGAAAAATAAGCCATTTATTTCAAGTTGTGCCAAATTAACACCATGAGAGGCCTAATTATAACGGCCGCTTGTTTTCCAACGGTTCGAGAACCGAAAACGGCCGTTATTGAATCAAGGACTGTATGTATACAGTTTTTTGCGCATCCGGTTTGTGGCCTTATAAGTTTGTTAAAGTATGAACGCGTTGTGGAGAGAAAATAAATTTTTTTATGTAAAAAAAATGCGAAATGCAGCACCGGTAATTATATCCAGTCGTCATTTTTTTTCTTGTTGGAATTAGTCCGATTATTATATACCTTTCTTGTTTCCCTCACTTGTTCATTTTCTGTTGTGAGCATGGTCACTTTTTGCGTCAATCGCTCTATCTCTCTATCTTGAACCATCATCTTTTCATGCAACTGCTGTATCTGCCTATTTTGAACCCTGTTCTAAAACAGATATAACGTTAAGGTTGTATTTCATAAAGGGGGTTACTGCACTAATCAATTTGAAAAGAGGGGTCTGGTTATAAGGTCAAGGCCAAAAAAAATGACTTGACCTTAATGCACTCCAAAAAAATGACTTGACCTTAGTGCAAAAAAGATGACCAGACCCCCTGTAAGTCTACTAAAATATAAAACTCAAGATACCTTTTGGAAAAAATCATTGGCATCCTTTTGTATTCTATCATTACGTTGGTCCAACTTTACTTTTTCCGCCCGATGTCGCTCCTCCCTTTCTACATTCTCCGCACGGTGACGCTCCTGCATTTCGAATTTCTCCAAAATAAACTTCTCCTTCAAAGCACTATTTCGTTGCATTAGCTGCATTTCCCGTTCTCTGGCTTCGTCGAGTTTTTTATTGAAATATAAATCTTTTTCTGCCAATTGGCAATCTTTTTGCTCGTTTTTGTCCAAAAGGTGGCCAATCGTCTGGTTCCATTCGTTAGAAGGGTTTGTACCGTCTGCTTCACGATTCTTTCGAACAATATCGTTATCCACATTCCACGGACCATGTGCTCCTGACGGGTTTTTTTATATTATTTTTGAAGATCTAATAATGTACATACAGGAGGAGCGTCATGTAAGGGTAGCTTTCGTGTTTTCTCTTCCTTGGCGCCCTAACCTTACTTGACCCAGAAAAGCGTGACAAGACATGATTTTAAAGATTTTTTAACAAAAAATTCTTTGGATTTGCTAAAGCAAAATTGGTTTCCAAAAAAAAAACTGACCTGACTTTATTACGGTCACAACTTGAGACTTTATAAGGGCACTACCTGAAAACGCAGAAAAATGAAATCACAGAAAAAATTCTGCGTCTTCATGTTTTTGCGTTTTCCGGTTTCTGCTTTTTCAGAGTTGAGCAGTCACGGAAAACGCAGAAACCTGAAAAAGCAGAAACCGGAAAACGCAAAAACATGAAGACGCAGAATTTTTTCTGTGATTTCATTTTTCTGCGTTTTCAGGTAGTGCCTTTATAAGTTATAACAAGACCCCTGTAGACTGTATACACCAAGTAGCCAGTTGTCTTTTGACAATTGAATTTTGTTCAGATAATTGGGTAGACCGAAATTATTAGAAATCGTTCAAGCTCAAAAAGTGTTAACCTACAGGGGGTCCGGTTATAAGGTCAAGCTCGAAATAATGTCTTGACCTTAATGCACTCCAAAAAAATGACTTGACCTTATAATCATAAAAATCCGTCCCTGTTAATAGTGGCTCGTCATCATCGTCATTAAAATATGAAGCATGTAAAGAATTCATCCCGGGTTTATGATTTGACGTACTGGCCTTAGCTAAAACAGGCGGTAACCGGTTTGGCGGCGGTGGCGGTGGTGTCATTGAACGCCGACGTTTTCCCGGTAACGTTTTTGAAACTTTATCAGTTCCTAAAAACATTTATTTTTGGGTTTCTCAAAAATCTGATGCATGATTTCGGTACATACCGAAAACAAATACGTTAAAATAAAAGATATTCAGCTAACCATATTTTTGTTCGTTGAGCTTTGGTGCTTTTGTTTTTTTCCTAGCTGGCTTTACGACGTCTTGCGAAATTACCATTTGAAGCTCGTGAAATTTTGAGATTTTGAATTGATTATTGCTGGGGTTGCTATTGACGTCCATTTCAAGCGGGACTTCGGCAAATGTGTCATTATTTTGGTCAGGACTGTTGTTAGCAACCCTGATCACGCCCGTAAGCTGGTCAAAATTAACCGACCGTCTAGGCATCGAACTTAAATCCCGATTTGAGTATCTAAAAATATGACCTTAATTGAAGCGTACTTCTGCTTAATATAATGTAGCAAACATTTAACAGNCCAAAAATTAGTACATGTATCGTGGTTAATTTGCGCTACCTACCGATTAAATCGATTAAAAATTTAAAAAACTAGCGCCAAAAGAAAATCAGCGGTCTAAAATGAAAAATGGTCAAAGTTCAATTTTCGAGCGAGTTAATGCTCACTCAAATATTGAAAAAACGTACTTTTCTGAATTTTGTGAATATCTAGGTGAATTTTGATCATGATTGATTGTGAAAATGTAAATTATGAAAATGAAAATGAAAATTATAAAAAATACGAAAAATTTGGTAAAAATTACATATTTATAGATTTCGTCTATACATGTATTTGTTTTAAAAATCGATTCCAGACGAGCCATATATTTTCACTCATAATGTCTCAGGATTCATTTTTTCTCGTAATTTCCAAGCGTTAAATTAAATATAGAATTTGCAATTTTTAATACAAATTAAATGTTTAATTTGCAAGTTTTTGACTTGGGGTCCAAAAAAATAACTTGTGGAATTGACCATTTAATTTGCATGGTTTTGTAAAATTTACATTTAATTTGCAATTTTTTTCAAGATTTTTTCAACTTGGCGTAACATGTAATATCATTATAGGGGGTTGGTTATAAGGTCAAGGTCTAAAAAACTGACTTGACCTTATAACCAACCAGAAATTTCTTTTCCACAATAAGACCTAAGTGCTGGGAAAATGTTCAATTTTTTTTTACATTTGATTTCCCCCAAAAAATTATGGTCTTCAGTNGTGTACAGTTTCACCCACGACAGTTCACTTGTTTTGGAACCGATCCTATAATGGAAAATAAAAATAAATAATAAATAAGACTACGATAAAAAAAAAGCAAACGGCGTAAAGTCCTATTAGTTAGATACACTACTTTGTTTTATTCTCTTGAGTTTTTGATCACTAAGTCAGGTTAGATCAGGGTGCCAATGTCTCATTTTGACTGCAAGCGCAGTTGGGTGTCACCAAGCTCAACTGAGACTTGAAACAAATAGGATTATCTATATCAGACTGGTCGAAAAATATATCAGTAATCATAATGAATTTTAGTTTCTAATTTTCACGACAAATTTTTTTATGGACGGCAACCACTGTATCTTGAAGGCGTTAACCGAAATTCCCACCCGATGTGGTAATTTTCAATTCAAGTATTTTTCCACCATTCGATGAAAAATGTTACGTAGCCTGTCAGCGGACGGTTTGAATTTGTATGAACAATCT
>SCLG01000761.1:14359-25249 GCA_004367875.1 Oikopleura albicans
GGTAACTTTAGTTGCACTTACGAGTTTGCCACTTGGTTGACACATTTTTGGGGCTAACAAATGTCAATTGAAATATAAAACGAGCCTTGATTTTGAATGACCACAAAGTGTTGGAATCAAATATTTTCATATGTAACATACGATGCGGACACTTTCGTAATTACGACTCGCCAAGCTAATGAATATCGTTTAGGAACCGAACTTTGTTTTTCACCGTGGAAAGGTTATAAAAATCGAAAAAATACAGCACTTTGGACTCACTGGCAGCCAAAACAGTTTTATACGCCTATATTACCCAACAAATAATAAAGAAAATAGTTGGCAACTCGGTAAAAAACGCCATGTCGGGTGTTGTAAGCAGACCATGAGAATGAATGGCAAAAAAGGGTCAGTTTGTCTTGAAGATGTCCAGTCCACTCCATAACTTCTTTAAATTGTTGAACAACGGTCAACTTGAACATGTATACTTGATAGAATAATTTTTCTGGTTCTTGCAGGTTAAAACGTGCAAAAGTGGTGTGAAATTTCACTTGAAATTTGTGCATCATTTTTTTGTTGAAAAATTGTCACAATCACCATTGGGATGTGCTGGAATCGCGCACTTCATTCAACGTCTTTTGTGCAGTTTCATATGCATTCAGCATCAGTTGGTATTCGTTTCTCTGCTCTGCGATAAAATCAGATTCCGCTAATAACGAGTCAACATCAGTGGGCTTGGAAATGAGTGAGAAAATGCATTTATATACACCTAAACAGTGTCGTACCGGAATAATTTAGATACAACCATTTTGAAAAAAAAAAAATGTTTTTCAGATAAAAAAAATTATAGTCCTTATCGGACGGTTACTCATTTATCGGACGCTTTTTTGGCCAAAATGGGGTCATTCTAATAAACAAAAGACCTCTTTTTGTGACGATGCTCATTTATCGGACGCTATTTTCGAGAACCGAAGACGTCCGATGAATGGTTAAGGACTGTAATTGAAAATGATTTTAGCCGAAAATGATCATATTTTTTTGTCCAATATTTCGTTAGTGTAAAGTATTTCTAGCCTAAGTTTCAAAAATACTTTACGCTAACAAAAAATTAAAAAAAAAATATAATAATTTTCGGCTAAAATCATTTTCAATATTTTTTTTTAGCTGAAAATGATTTTTTTCGAAATGGTCTTATCTAAATTATTTCGGTACCAACAGTGTGATATACGGTAGACCTGTGTCAATTATCTACATAGGCACCCTAGCTACAGGTCTTACATTAATTTGATTTTTTGAACATTTTTTTTCGAAAAAAGGCGTCCCTTAACTCCCTCTAGCCGGTCAGGTAGTGCACTACCAAAATCGACTTTCATCGTTAATAACAGCCCGACGGATCGAGATTTTTTTAAACGGAAAACAGCGCCGAATTTTTCCAGCAAACGTTCGTAAATATAACAAATGTTCCAGTTTATTTTATATTTTGGTTAAGTCTAAAATTCGACATAAAACGCACCAATTTTGATAAAAAATCTAAACTTTTTTCAAGTTCGTCCTCTGTTACAGCTAAACGAACAACATTTAACCCGTTATTTGATTTTTTTGGTCAAAGTGTCACACATCAACTGTATATCAACTGATAATTCAAACTGAATTTTCTCCGTAGAATATTTTTCATAGATTTTATCAAATCATGTTTATTAAACCGCTAAAATCGATTTTGATATCGATAAAAAAGTCAGTTTTAATAGGGCTTTCCCACTCATAAACAATCGTATGGCTAGCGATCGGCTGCGGTGAGAACTTTCGAGGAAAGACTCATCCAAGAGTTGATACTTATATTTCGGCAAATTTTAATTTATTTTAGGTTACCTCAAATCATAAATTATATATCACACGATAGTATTACATACACGGTAACGTAATGAGTTGATTAGTAAGAAACGCTCAAGCCAATATTTGGAAACACACAATTGTTTTTGAATGATTATTTTTGTGTTTAATAACATGTGTTATATACAGTCCTTACTCCCTGTTTTGTGGCCCAGTTAGAAGAACTTATTTCCCGAAAATACGTCTCTAGTGGGATCAACGTCCCTAATGAAAGTAAAGACTGTATATAAAATGTGAGATAAACAGTCAGGGGATCCATTTTATCAGAGTATCTTTTAATGTCGATGTTTTTAAGAAAAGTGGTTTTCCGAAAATCCTTCTAAATATATGTGGGAAGTTTTCAGAAAAATATCTTTCTAAAAAACGTGCACATTAAGAGATATGCTGCACATCAGTTAATGTGCACGTTTTTTAGATAGGTATTTTTCTGAAAACTTCCCACATATATTTAGAAGGGTTTTCGTAAAAGCACTTTTCTTAAAAACTTCGACATTAAACGATACTCAGATAAAATGGATCCCCTGACTGCATATCATATGCACATAAAATATGTGCACATCGAGAGAACCCCGATTGAAAATAATATAAATACGATTGGACGAGTCATATCATAAAGAATTATTGTTTCTTTAATTAATTCCAAGTAAACTTATTTCACATGACTCATAAACGATCGCATTTTGCTCCTTGAACATAAAAAAATATAAATAATAGGATCTCGCACTGTGAAACGTTAGCCTTGCGCATCAAACTGGGTGAAAAGTGGAATCTTAATTTTTGGTTTGGTGCGCAAATGCACTAGTTGGTTATTTTTTTATGACTCATCAAATAAAATATCACTCTTTCCTTGTATAACTTTTGAACTAAATATCCTTGAAGTGTGTCTTTGACATGGTTTACCAAGAAGTTCATCACGGCTTTGGGCACAGAATCCTGGTAAACACGAAGTTTTAGTAAATTAAAATTGTGCTCAGCGTCTCACATGAATTCCCGGCAATTTTTTTTCTGTAGTGTTTTCTAGATGAAGATTCGAGCACGAAAAAATACACCAGGTGCGCCGTCATGTTACAAAACCAAATAAAAAAAAAGTGTAACTTAACGGAAAATTGTAACATAACGGCGCAGTGCGTAGGCAATTTCGCTGGAAAACGCCGAAAAAATTAAAAATTATAACATAACGGGACGAAGGGGGAAAATATTGCGCAATACGTTTTTTTTTTACAAATTGTAACATAACGGAAAATAGTTATTACGTAACTCAAAATTATTGCGAAATACGCGTTTTTTTGTACAAATTGTAACATAACGGCGTAGTGCGTAGGCAGAAACGCCAGAAATTTGTTTGCTAAAAAATTGTAACATAACGGGACGAACGGGAAAAATTGTAACATAACGGGGTAACATAAGGATGCCGTTCGACACGAATTTGAAAGAAAAAAAATATAAAAGAGGTATTAATATATATTAATCTGTCACTAACCTGTATATTTTTGCGAATGATAAGAAAATATGTTTTAATGAGTCGTTCTACAACTTCACATTCGCGTTTTTCTTTTGGATTCATTTTATCCCGTTTTTTCGCGTATTTTTTCGTTGGAGTTTGAGGCCTGACGCTGTCACCGGCGCCCTTTCGCTCCGAAGTTTCGGGTTCTTTCTTTGGGCCCGTACCGTTCACTTTCAGATTTTGTACATCGGGAGTTAAATCCGTATAATCCGAAATTTTCAGCAAATTTTGACATGCCTAGGAACAACACTGGTTAGATTTATAATGATACGGAACGATGTCAAAAAACACCTTATTAATAATGACTCATTATGGTCCAAAAAGTCGGAAATTGACACCGCTTGGTTTTGGAAAAAATATAAACAGAGAAAATGATCGTTTACCTGATGCCTTGCGTCGGAAAAGTCTGGATGTCTGGTATTAATGTAAGCAAGTTCGTTTGATATTAAGTCTTGTATAAATTGTTTGGTTGGCTCCATTCGAGCGGTTATCTAAATAAAATATGAACATTTTTAATAAGAAGTCCTTCACGGCCAAAAGGTTAAACAAGAGTAGAAAAAGAAATCACCAACCTTTTGCGTCACGACTTCTTTGAGACGCTCTACTAGACGTGGGAAGCGACGGTATTCCTTTGTTATGCAATGTTGGATAATTCGCTCTAGTTCCTCGTGGACGAGCTCAACACACCTAAAGCATGGGAGTTAAATCTATTGAAAAAAAATATATACGGTAGTTTTGGTTACAAGGTCGGAGTTAAAAAACGGACCTGGTCTTAAATATATACTAAATTCGATCAGACTTTTTTTATCAAAAATATTGAAGCCGTTTTCGGCCCAAAAACGACAAGAATTTTGTGGAAAAACAGTGCCAAAAACTTGGCTTATAGCGGTCAAAATCCGAAGTTTTCAGCAATAATTTTCCAAGAACCCCTATTTTCATATGTTACGCAAATACGCAGTTGTAAGGGGTTCTTCATTCAAACAAACAAAAAAAACGTAAAAAGACATGATTTTAAAAAATTTTCCCCAAAAAGCATGATACTCAAAAAAACTGACTTGACCTTAGTGCCTGAAAAAACTGACTAAACCTTAGTGCAAAAAAAACTGACTTGACCTTATAACGGCACAAATTGTTGACCTTATAACCAACCCCACTTTATATTTTTTGTTGTAAATAAGTTGACCTTATAACCAACCCCCCTGTATATTTTTTGTTGAAAATAAGTTGACCTTATAACCCCGTTACTGATTTCCCCGTTTTTGACCAATGAAAAAATATTTTCATTAGAGCGCTTACCTTATGGATGGCTCTTCCAATCGCGTAATTTGTTTTTTAACGAGTAGCTCAAAACTCAAATCTGGAACAAAAACGGCGGTCCTAGGACCCGTTGAATTTTTAATCGCTGTCAAGACTTCAAGCCGACTTAACCCCTCTAGTGGTTCGACGCCTTCTAAGGTTCGGCCAAACGTTTCATGAAAAATATAATTAATTCTGGCGCCACCAGATAACTCCTGTAAGACGACATCGCCCGTGCCATCAATAGCTGCTTGATAGTCACCGGCGAATTTGGTCAAAAGTTGAAGTAGGGTGGAATGGGGGTCTTCGATTGGTTTTCCACATGTTAATAGTTGATGCTTAAATATAAGAATTAAGGCGAAAACATTAGCACTAAGGATTTTTCATTAAGCCTAAAAAGTTATGGCCTAAAATTTTATAAAATTATAAATCATCGGTTATAAGGTCAGGGTACAAAAAACTGACGTGACCTTAATCCAATTAAAAAAAGAGGTCTCGGACAGTTGTCCGAATCTTATAACTACACAAGGTGCGCCGTTAACAGACAGCCCAAAATTATCAAAAACTTGCGCCCTTAAGGGCGAGATTAAAATCTTACAAGTATTTGAAAAAATGAAGTTCCTAAAAAAAAACCCGAAAAAAATAAAAAAAAAGACATGATTTATGTTTAATAAATAAAGCAAGACAAATTTGAAAGTTCAACACCTTATAGCGCGTAGAATGACTGACCTTATAACCAACAACGCCTGTAATAAGACAACTTTTTTTTGTCATATCGAACATTATACAAATATGCCGTATCCCATGAATATTTACAGGGGGGTCTGGTTATAAGGTCAAGCCCCAAAAAAATGACTTGACCTTAGTGCAAGAAAAAAGTCCAAAAAGATATGATTTCTATAAAAAAATTATTACCCGTGTTTTACCCGTGTCGTTCTAAACGTATATGTCGAGTTCTAAATTTAAACCCAAATTTATCTTGAAAATGATTTATCTTGAAAAAACGATTTGACCTTAGTGCGAAAAAGATGACTTGACCTTATAAGTTATAAGGTCAAGTATAAGTTATAACCAGACCCCCTGGAGACAAACGTACTGAATAAACACACCTGAAATTGTCGCTTAAGAACATTGATTTTCATGGCAAGTTCCGGAAGGCAGTCGCGAATATGGGCAGCGAGCAAAGCAGATAACCGCCGCCTTAAATACGGCGTGCCGGAGCGTGACGCCAGTGAGGGGTAACGCTTTGTCAAAAATTTGCGCTCTTTTTCGAGTGCAATTTTCATACTNGTTAAGTGCAAATCAGCGAAATACTGGCGTTAAAAGGGTGGCGGTTAACTGCGTACCCTGTATATTAACTCCGAAGGGGTTCGTTTGGTGTGTTGGCATCACCAGTTAAAGGTTCATACAGGTACTACTCACCTTATCCGTTGTACGAACGCTAAAAAATTTTAAACATAGCTTTGGTTGCCACCATTATTGAAAATAAATCACCCTTATTGTTCCGTGTAACAGTATACGTCTACGAGTCAAATATATTTTTTATATTCGTAAATTTTTTTTCACTTGTACTTGTCCAAACTCCCACTAAGGTCAGCTTTTCTGTTGAAATGGTACAATGTAGCATTGGTAAAAAGTATAAATTGGATAAAGTGGAAAATGAATAACGTTCAGAAAGAATAATTTATAAAATGAATAACGTGTAAAAAATATATAGTATAAAAAGGATAACGTTGAAAAAGATAAGGTATGGATGGTCGAAAGTATAATTGGCGCAAGCGCGAAAAAGAATAACGTGTAAAAGGTATCAAAATTTCGTACCTTTTACACGTTATCCCATTTATTGGTTGTACCTTTTAAGAAAGTACCGTTAAAAACACCTCATTATGGTCCAAAAATTCGGAAATCGACACCGGTTGGTTTTGTAAAAATATAAACAGAGAAAATGATCATTTACCTGATGCCTTGCGTCGGAAAAGTCTGGATGTCTGGTATTAATGTAAGCAAGTTCGTTTGAGATTAAGTCTTGTATAAATTGTTTGGTTGGCTCCATTCGAGCGGTTATCTAAATAAAATATGAATATTTTTAATAAGAAGTTCTTCGCGGCCAAAATCTCGGACCTTATAACCAACACGACTAAGGGTAAACAAGAGTAGAAAAAGAAATCACCAACCTTTTGCGTCACGACTTCTTTGAGACGCTCAACTAGACGTGGGAAGCGACGGTATTCTTTTGTTATACAATGTTGGATAATTCGCTCAAGTTCCTCGTGGACGAGTTCAACACACCTAAAGCATGGCAGTTAAATTTATTGACCAAAATTATTTTATCTTAAGGCTGAAAAACATTTTCTTTTTGGCCCGCACTGCACAAAAAATATATGGTAGTTTTGGTTATAAGGTCGCAGTTAAAAAACGGACCTGGTCTTAAATATATACTAAATTCGATCAGACTTTTTTTTATCAAAAATATGGAAGCCGTTTTCGGCCCAAAAAACGACAAGAATTTTATGGAAAAAACAGTGCCAAAAACTTGGCTTATAGGCTATATATAAGTTATAGCGGTCAAAATCTCACACCATATAACAAAAAACCTTGTATGTATTTAGAGGGAATATCTTATTTATATAACCCCCTGCGCAGTTATCTGGCCAAAGTTTCAGCAAAAATTTTGGGAGAAACTTTTTTAACACGGATTTTTTTAACACGGAATTTTTCTAACATATTTTTCTTAATATCCATGTTAAAAAATCAATCGTGTTAAAAATCCGTGTTAAAAAATTACGTGTTAAAAAATAAATCTTCTAAAAAGCTTTCCGTGTTAAAAAATAAATCTTGTATGAAGCTTTTCGTGTTAAAAAATTCCGCCTTAAAAAAATCCGTGTTAAAAAAGTCGGTCCCATAATTTTCCAAGAACCCCTATTTTCATATGTTACGTAAATGCGCAGTTGTCTGCCAGGTTTATTATATTTTTTGTTGAAAATAAGTTGACCTTATAACCCCGTTACTAATCAATTTTCCACCCTTTTGGACCCATGAAAAAATATTTTCATTAGAGCGCTTACCTTATTGATGGCTCTTCCAATCGCGTAATTTGTTTTTTAACGAGTAGCTCAAAACTCAAATCTGGAACAAAAACGGCGGTTCTAGGACCCGTTGAATTTTTAATCGCTGTCAAGACTTCAAGTCGACTTAACCCCTCTAGTGGTTCGACGCCTTCTAAGGTCCGGCCAAACGTTTCATGAAAAATATAATTAATTCTGGCGCCACCAGATAACTCCTGTAAGACGACATCGCCCGTGCCATCGATAGCTGCTTGATAGTCACCGGCGAATTTGGTCAAAAGTTGAAGTAGGGTAGAATGCGGGTCTTCGATTGGTTTTCCACATGTTAATAGTTGATGCTTAAATATAAGAGTTAAGGCGAAAACATTAGCACTAAGGATTTTCCATTAAGCCTAAAAAGTTATGGCCTAAAAATTTATAAAATTATAAATCATCGGTTATAACTTATAACTTATAAGGTCAGGGTACGAAAAACTGACGTGACCTTCCAATTAAAAAAGGAAGTCTCGGACAGTTGTCCAAATCTTATAACTACACAAGGTGCGCCGTTAACAGACAGCCTAAAATTTTCAAAAACTTGCGCCCTTAATCTTGTGTATTTGAAAAAATGAAGTTTCTAAAAAAAAACCCGAAAAAATAAAAAAAGACATGATTTACAGGATGAGGTAATATAGATGGTAAGCCGCTTTTTGGTGACTTATATTAGCTCAACGCACTAGCGAACCAAAAACGGCTTAGCGTCTATATTACCTTACACTGTATGTTTAATAAATAAAGCAAGGCAAATTTAACCTTAGTTCAAACTGGCAACACCTTATAGCGCGTAGAATGACTGACCTTATAACCAACAAGGCCTCTACTAAGACAACTCGTTTGTCATATCGAACGTATGTACAAATATGCCGTATCCCATGAAAATTTACACAACGTACTGAATAAACACACCTGAAATTGTCGCTTAAGAACATTGATTTTCATGGCAAGTTCCGGAAGGCAGTCGCGAATATGGGCAGCGAGCAAGGCAGATAACCGCCGTCTTAAATACGGCGTGCCGGAGCGTGACGCCAGTGAGGGGTAACGCTTTGTCAAAAATTTGCGCTCTTTTTCGAGTGCAATTTTCATACTTTTTTTGCTATTGAGGTCGGCTTGGCTGCGACAAACGACCCCCACGATGCCGAGATTAATGTGAAAAACGCGACCACAAAGCACGTCCATTGCATCCGTACCAGCATCCATTAAATCCAGCTTGGTCACAACTGCCAATGTTCTATTTTGAGAATCAATATATGACAGGTAAAATACAATCAGCACGACCCCAAATTTCTTATTACCAAATCTACTTTTCCGGTACAAGGGGTTGGTTATAAGGTCAAGGTCTGAAAAACGGACTTGACCTTAATAAACTTTTAAAAAACTGACTTGACCTAATAACCAACTTTAATTTTTTTTACCATTAGACCTTAGTGCTGGAAAAAAAGTTCAAAAAGACATGATCTTATAGAAAAAAAAAATTGCAAAAAGACATGATTTCTTCGCCTATTTTTAACATAAAAATGGAGATTTCAGGTCAAAAAAGACGGGTCATTTATACAGGTAACCAACACAAAATGTATTTAAAATACAGTCCTTAACCATTAATCGGACGTTTTCGGTTCTCGAAAATAGCGTCCGATAAATGAGCATCGTCACAAAAAAGGTAATTTTTTATTAGCATGACCGCATTTTGGCCAAAAAAGCGTCAGATAAATGAGCATCCGGTAAATGGTGAAGGACTGTATTACAAAAAATTAGTGAAACTCTTTCCTTTGACCTTCCGGATCAACCATTCGTGCGAGTTTGACCGCTTCGGAAGTAGCAAAGTCCGTGTTCGCGGGGGTAACCGCTAAAATAAGTGTATTCGGCTTCTCAATATATTTCATGATCATATCCGTAATTTGTTCCTCAATATTTGCCGGCTGGTCGCCAATTGGGATGCGCGTGATGCCCGGCAGATCAATAAGGGTTAGTGATAAAACATGAGGAGAGTAAACTTTCAGCGAAATTGGGTCTGGGTTTATCCCTTTGTTACTGCCGCAGACTTTTTCCGTGTCCGTTAAAATTTCGCTTTTGACGTCTTCCCATTCGGTGAAAATTCTGGCTTAATTTACAAACAAACATTCATTTATGGTTTTATGTACAGAGGGTTATAAGGTCAAGCCCCAAAAAACTGACTTGACCTTAAAGTAAGAGCTAAACATATACTCGCACATATTTTTTCTACGGAAATCATGTCTTTTTGCACTTTTTTTTTATAAAATCATGTCTTTTTGAATTTTTTTTCCAAAAATAAAATTTGGACCACTGAAAAAGTTTTTGGCTATAAGTCCTTAGTTTTGAAAAAAAAAATTCAAAAAGACATGATTTTATAAAAAAAAAAGTGCAAAAAGACATGATTTTATAAAAAAAAAAATGCAAAAAGACATGATTTCCATAGAAAAAATATCTGCACAGTTAGCGGGCCGCTTTTTCATGGCGAAAGAACCACGCAGCGTCGCAATAAAACAATTGTTTTTTTTTTTCACTTTTAACGCTAGAGAGCTAATTTGTAAACGACCTTTCGGGATGGTGATAAAACTTTGCCCACTCTGTATGCGTGACACCATCTACGACTTCTTTTCGATCGGTTTGGATAAGTTCGAGCTTCAAAGGGCGCCGCGTACAGATTCCAGACGACCGCGGGAAGAACTCACGACCAACAATATTTTCCAACACCGAACTTTTGCCCGAACTTTGAGAGCCAATTGCGACGATTTGTGGCAGTGAAATCAAGTCGGAACTACAAGTTATTAAAGTAAACAAATTAAAGGACAATTATTACAGGGGGGTTGGTCAAAAAACTGACTTGACCTTAAATGCACCCAAAAAAAGTGAAAAAAGACATGATTTATCTTGAAAAAAAACTGACTTGACCTTATAAGGGCACAAATGGCTGACCTTATAACCAACCCCCCCCTGTATACATAATTATGAAATTTTTTATGGCATTTTATAATATTTTTATGATATTTTTAATGAATTTTTTTATGAAATTTTTAAGGAAATTTTTTATGAAATTTTTAAGGGAATTTTTAAGGAAATTTTTAATGAAATTTTTAACGAATATTTTGAAGAAATTTT
>SCLG01000761.1:26765-43249 GCA_004367875.1 Oikopleura albicans
GAAATTTTTAACGAAATTTTTAACGAAATTTTTAACAAAATTTTTAACGAATATTTTGAAGAAATTTTTAACGAAATTTTTAATGAAATTTTTACAAAATTTTCAAGAAATTTTTAACGAAATTTTTAACGAAATTTTAAACGAAATTTTAAACGAAAAACCTGCCGACTGTAGATAGAATATCGTCGATTTTGGACATCATGGAGATCATTTTCTCCATACCGAGTGAGCGGTTAACAACGACTTCATCGTTTTCGTCGTCCATTTTAACCGAACTGTACTCTAAACAAGAATCAAAATATATTGAAAAAGATGTTAACGAGAAAATAGGTAACAAAAAACATATACTGAATGTGTTATGCAACGAAAACGTAATCGAATCCTTCGTCATCTTTATACACTTCGTATGGGTCCGGCTCAATGTCCACTTGATGCGCCATTAGACGATTTTGACACTGAGTTACTAGTGACCTGATAAACTCATCTTTACTGTCTATTTTTAATGGGGACTCCAGTTGAAGATATTTTCGAATAATATCTTAGAAAGGGGTCATATAATGTGTAACAGATAAGACAGAAAAAATGATACACGCGTTGTTGGTTACAAGGTCAAGGTCTGAAAAGCTGAATTGACCTTAATGGCGTGTTGTTAGGGGGTCAAATTACAAGCTGTTCCTATAAGAATGGTAGACCCCTCATTCGATTGCATTTTTCATGGCACCCCTAAAAAGTGACCATGAAAAATTCAAAAAATGTAATTTGACCCCGATATGATCCTTGAAAAAGGGGTCAAATTACAATTTGCTTGTATGGCAATATTTGACCCGCTTTTAAAAAACTGGCTTGACCTTATGTGCCCGCGGGGTATTTGCCGGATAAAAGAAAAAAGACATGATTTTTGCTGAGAAAAAATGAGTTGACATTACTGAAAAGATACCGCCGCCTTACGGTAGTTATTAATAAGGTCAACGTCTTAAAAACCGGCTAATAAAAAAATTTAAAAAATGGACGAAAGACAAAAATTCCAAAAGACATGATTGGAAAAAATGTTTAGGCATGATTTCTATCGGGAAAAAAGGCGAATTTTGATTTACGGCAGCGCGGACATTCGGAGAAAATCGAAGAATAACTTTTTTGAAGAACAATTTTTCCGTTGAGAAAAGTTATTCGAGAAATAAGTTTTTTTCTACAACAAATTTTCTTGTCTGGCGGTCCAAACTGATATAAAAATCCTAACCATTCCACATCATATAACCCCCTTGATACGTTCTGGAATCAATTTCGGGTTTTCGAACATCGTCCCGAATCACGGACTTGGCGTGATAATCGTGATCTTGATACCGTAAAAGATGGGTTAAAATACCGCGTACGTCATCGGTGGGTACCTGATCAAGATACCACTTTATGAATTCGCGTTTTTTCTCTTCATAATTATTTAAAACACGTCCATTTAGCAAGGGGGTTCCAAATAAGAAAGCGACACCACTGCTACAGGTTAAACAAATATTTTTTCTCAAACAAAAAAACACGTTGTGATATTATATACAGGGGGACTGGTTATAAGGTCAAGCTCAAAAATCACTTAACTTAATGCACTCACTTTAATACACCCTTAAATGGACTCGACCTTATAAAAATTAAAAAAAAATTTTTTTTAAGATATAATTTTGCCCAAAAAAATATGGCCACCGAAAAAAAAGTTTAAAAAGACATGATTTCTAAAAAAAAAATATATAGCCCGTCTTTTTACCCGTTTTGTTCTAAATCAATATGGTTCGTTCTAAATTTAAACCCAAAAAAGTGAAAAAAAGACATGATTTATCTTAAAAAATGACTTGACCTTAGTGCAAAAAAGATTATTTGACCTTATAACCAGACCCCCTGTACCTATATGCCCTGGCATTTTTGGAGGGTGAACCTTAAAAGAGAACACGAGGTACCTATTAAACTATCCTGATTTTACGTTTTTACTTGGTGACCCATTGTAAATCATTTCAATAAAATCTTTGTTTAACATGTTTCCTGCCTAAAAACTTTGGCACCGACAGAACGGGTGCTATTGATAAATAAAATGTCGCGAAACACACTAAGGGGTTAATGTAGACGACATTTAGATATGGATATTCGGCGGCATGAAACTCATCAAGCGCCATGTTTAGTTTAAGTACACTTTCCCGTTGATTTTCAGACATAGTGCACGATCGGAAATATTTAAACTCTTGATCTGGCGGATTGTCTTCGTTCATTTTCGACCTGGAGTTATTTTCGAGGACCTTTAGAGATTCTGATAATTGAACGACGTCCTCGAAAAAAGGCGCTGAAATAATTATATTTATGGCCCATAAATTATGGGATGCCTACTACAGGGGAGGTTGTATATAAGGTCAAGGTCTAAAAAACTGACTTGACCTTAATTCATTTAAAAAACTGACTTGAACATATAAGATATTTTTTTTCCATAATAAGACCTTAATGAAGGAAGTAAACCGGATTTTTTTTTAACATTTGATTTTCCTCAAAAAATTATGGTCTTCACTCTAGAAAAATGTTAAAAAGACAAGTGTAGTTTTATAAAATAGTTATTTTGTAGAAAAAAAGTGTAAAAAGACATGATTTTATTTAAAATCTTTAGATTTTTTTCCCCAAAAAGCATGCTACTCAAAAAAACTGACTTGACCTTAAAGCCTGAAAAAACTGACTTGACTTTAGTGCAAAAAAACTTACTTGACCTTATAACGGCACAAATGGCTGACCTTATAATCAACCCCCCCTGTATTACGCTATCAGATTTTTCTAAAATTAGGGTGAGACTAAACGCCCTAATCACAATTTTTAATTTTCACCTGTGTTAAGAAAAACATAAATGGCATTTGAATCAACTTCTTCGGTACATACAAGTGTCCGCAATAAAACTGTTATATAATCGAATGGGTTGTAAAACTTCCTCCCTTCAACAATATTAACAAACTGAAAAATATCATCGCTTTCCATTTTCCATCTAGTGGTCAGATAAGGGACAATCTCAACTCGTTTATCGCCATAACGCGCTCTTACTTTTTCTTTTACCAATTCTACAAACTTTTTGAAATTTTCCTTTCGTTATGGTTAAAAATAGATCTACAGGGGTGTTGGTTTTCAACTTATAAGGTGAAGTGCTGAAAAATATGTGGTCGCGCAAGAAGTTGTATTTTGGGTTGTTTTGCGACCACATAATTTGGTCGCGAGTTGTTGTTCAAAATATGGTCGCGAAANGGGCTCTCAACCGTCGAATCCTCATTGGATATAAGAGCCCGAAAATGTACAAATGGTAATGGTAGGGCTGCTACCAGATACCTCAACCGGTATCTCAATTTAACTTTATCTGTTTTGGAAGTTAAATTGCGCGTGTGGGTCAGCAATCCGAGCTTTGTCAATGAAATCGATTGCGACAGAAAACGCATAATTTAAATTCTGAAAAATTCGACAAATAGAACAATGCTTCAAAGCATACAGTTCAAACTACAGGAGGGGGGTCTCTTATAAGGTCAAGCCCCAAAAAAATGACTTGACTTTAATGCACTTCAAAAAATGACTTGACCTTAGTGCAAGAAAAAAGTCCAAAAAGATATGATTTCTATAGAAAAAAAAAGGGTGAAAAAAGACAGACGGGTTTTTTCTTTCACTATACAAATAATACTTTTGCAACTCCTCCCAAACGAAACAAGATATGAATTTAATTCCAACGGTAAACAACGCCCAAAGGATGGGCCTAGTACGTACAGGGGGTCCTGAAACCATGCAACGTACCTACCGGTTTTTATTACCGGTTTAAGTGGAAAATTGTCGGTTTCTCGAAATACAAATCGAACATGTGGTAAATTTCAAATTCGTCTTTTTTGGAGTCATACGCAGTTTTTTGCATGAATTATCATCGCCATGTATTAATTATATGATTTACACCATTTTTAGAGAAAATATCGGTTAAAAATCTATAAAACAAGATGAAAAGTGTTAATTCAGTACTATTTATACGAAATTTTTGACCGGTTATAAAAACCGGTAGTTACCGGTTATCCTTTCGGGACCCGCTGTACGCACTAGGCCCATCCTTTGGGCGTTGTTTACCGTTGAAATTAAATTCATATCTTGTTTCGTCTGGGAGGAGTTGCAAAAGTATTGTTTGTATAGTGAAAGAAAAAACCCGTCACATGATTTCTATAAAAACAAATTTATTACCCGCGTTTACCCCTGTCGTTCTAAACGTATATGTCGAGTTCTAAATTTAAGCCCAAATTAGTGAAAAAAGAAAAAAAAGAAAATTTATGTTAGAAATTAATTTCTATAAAAAAAATTATTACCCGTGTTTACCCCTATCGTTCTAAACGTAACCCAAAAAAAAAGACATGATTTATGACTTGACCTTATAACCAGACCCCCCTATACTAAATGTACGGACTTGCTGATATAACTACACTCAAATTTCGACAGAACAATTATGGTTCAGAATAGCTGCCACAGCAGCCGATATATCGCTAAAAGAATGGCGAACGTGTTTTTCGTGACCAGCTTTAAACTTTCCAGTTTGTACCAAAACTCCGTGGACGCCAGCTGCCTCCGCACCAATCACATCATCCGAATAATCGTCGCCAATCATGACAACTTCGTTTTTCGAAAGCTCTGGCTCAATGGCTGATTGAAAAAAATGACTATTCGGCTTACCAATAATAGCTGCTTTTCGATTTGATACCTTTCAACAAAGTTTAACGTTTGTTACGATACACCGAAAAAATGTACAGATAGATCACAATTAGTGGGCCAAAAAAACTGTACCCAAATTAGGGGCATCTCGCTTTATTTTGGAATTTTTCGGAAAGACAAGACCATCAAATAAAAATCGGCCTTTTTTGGACAACTGAAGAGACATAATTTTGTCTCAAAAATACATGAATTTTTCTCAACGAATTTACGAAATATCATTTATCGGACGATTGCTCATTTTTCCGCCAAAATGGGGCCATTCGTAATACGAATTTCGTATAGACAAATGGACCTTTTTGTGACGATGCTCCTTTTTCGGACGCTATTTTCGAGAACCGAAAACATCAGTTAAATGAGTAAGGACTGTACTAATAAAATTTCGTAAAGTGGGGTGGTCACCATTTGGAATATCTGGCCATTTATATTTTAATATTTTTGCCGTGGACACCACCATTTTTTTTTTGCTTGTAACTGTCCAAATGGGTTTTTATTCCAAATGGTCAGATATTCCAAATGGTGTCATTCCAAATGGTGACCACCCGGTAAAGTGCTGACTATAAAGCTACTTTCTGTACATCTTCGGAAAAAAATTATCAAAAATGACGCATCGTCGACGGATTCGATCTAGAAATTCATTTTAAACTTTAACCTGTTCCAAAATATTAATAAAGTGTCCAGGGCCCAGATTGGTACCGGTACTCGTTTGCAAAAACATGCCCTTATGCATTGCAATCAAATTCATTTCTGGATTTTGCGATAACTTTTGATAGACCGCATTAATCTTCGAATAATTTAATGTAGATGGCGAATAGCCAACCAGAATGCAGTCATTATCATCACTATCCAATTCAAAATCACAAAAATCTTTTCGGGTATCCTCTTCAATCAAACAAAATGGACGTTTGAGGCCATTGGTATGCATGTAATTAATTGTCGCGTTAATGCATGTGTGCACTTGAATTTCATCGTGCCACAGGCTTAGTCGTTTACAGCGTTCACTTATGGACTGGGTTGACTCTCAACGGATTCTCACAAATGTAAACAGGCGATGCGTAATAAGGGTCAGTTAACCATTTCTGAAAAAAGACCCGTATTAAGCACACGACCTTTATGAACCCGAGGGCAAAAATATCATAGGGTCTAAAAAACTGACTTGACGTTAAATACATTTAAAAACTGACTTGACCTTATAACCAACCCCAATGTATAAAAAAAATCGAAAAGACATGATTTTTATAAAAAAATTATTACCCGTGTTTTTACCCGTATCGTTCTAAAGGTATATATCAAGTTCTAAATTTTAACTCAAAAAAGGAAAAAGACATGATTTATCTTGGAAAAAGCTGACTTGACCATATACCCGCACAAATGGCTGACCTTAGGACCAACCCCCTGTAAACAATTTCTCGGCTGGAAATACAGTTTTTTCCCGCATAAAATCATATTGTTTTTCTCACGCTCAAAAAAAAAATACCTTCTTTCAAAAAAATTTTCATGAATCTGATTATGATTATTATTTTTAAAAAGTGAATATACAACCCGTGCCTTTCGTAGTATTGGTAACGTACTTGACACGGATTTCGCTCTTTAACATTTTGGAAATAGCATTTGGCGCATTTCCAACCGTGTCATTGCCAATATGGCAAGTCCCGTTCAAGTCAACGAGCGCAAGTTTAATGCGATTTCGACCAAACATTTTTCTCTCTAAGTCAAATTTCATATCAGAGCTATTATATTCCAGAAAAGTTGTTTTTGTTCAACAAAAAGTGAAAAAAAAAATACCTAGACATAAAGCTGAACTTTTACTACAGAGCATTATTTGTCATGCGATATAGCGTGAGATTATATACGACAGTTTTTTTTTTGTTTCTTGACCTCTCAACACATGTGTTGAAAAGTGCGCTGAACACATAATGTGGAAGATTGTACCCATGTCTGGAAAAAAAGCTTAGACAAAAAAAAAATTCTAACTTTTCGTAGCCGAATAATGCTGTCCACAGAAAGGCCTTAGTGTGGGCAAACGTCCACAAAATGTCTTCAGAGGTTAATAAATAGTCGTTTTATTGGACTTTATGGTAATAATATTGTGATGACCACCCAATTTTTTTTCCTTAAAATAATCCCTGCTGTGTGCCGTAAAGCACCGTGGTTTTCCGAAGTGAAATTTTTTCTGAACAAAACGTTTTTCGGGGAAAACTTTATCAGAAACTTTATCAGAAACGTTTTTTTCCGGGACATTTCAATGAATTTCTATTTTCATGTAATTACACAATACAACTTTTTAGGAGAATATATATTAAGTGGAAATTCCATGAAAAAAACCTGTTCTCCGAATAACTTGTTTCTATGATAAACGTTTTCTCTGAAAGACCGCGGTGCCTACTGTAATACCAACAATTTTTGGCGTTGAAAACATGCTTGGAATGAAGATTGGTTTATTTTTGTGTTTGTTGGATTTATACAAGTTTAGGTAAAAAGTTAAAAACTAATCCACCAACGGTGTCAAAAAGGGATATTTCTCACCAGTGGCTTCAAATTAATCGAAAGACGGTTCATAATAATTTACACACATACAAGTACATGAAGTAGTTAAAGGTCACCCAATGCCACAAGGCAATTGATATTAAACTGACACCGTCTCAGTCGATATAAAATACAAACTAAAAACACGTCTATGACGTCTCACTTTGTCTTTTGACGAATTCTAACGGTGCTAGTTAAATAATGTTTCGAGACTCGGGCCATAAAATGATGACAAAGTTGGGATAAGTTAAATAAAGCTATTTAAAAAAAATAACAGACACTTCCGACCTAACCGGTTCGAGTCAAACCGTTTTTTTTTTGATTTTTCCGTTTGGTTAATATAATGTTTTAAACCATGGCTTTATAGATTTTTCTCTCAAAAAGACATGAGTTCGTCCTAAAGACCATAATATCATAAAACTCACTTGGTACTATACCGGTCAAAATGTCAGACGGTACGACTCAGACCTTGAAATAAGCAAATGATGAAGTTTTTGACGAAATTTGAAAACCTCAAATGACGAATAATTTTTAAACGACATTTTATTTGAAAAAAAATACTTCAACTAAAGTAACATCAGCCACAACTCTGGTATCATTTTGGCATTCAGCCATACGCTATACAATAATATATTTATACTTAAATACATATATATAATATAGCAGTGCTCGCATAAGGAGCGAAGAAGGAAAAAACGGGTATCTGGGATAAAAAAAAGTGTGAGAACTCAATCAGTATTCAATACTTGATATCATTCTTTTTTATCATACGGTAAAGCATGTTACAGTAGACGGCCGACATGTGTTGCAATATGTCCAAAAACTCCATGTGTACTCCCTACTCCCATTATTGAGGCTTTAAATTCTCAAAAAATAGCATCACTAAAGTAGCCATTAAGATTATGGAGACATTTTTTCGAAAAAGGCCTCCGTAACGGGAGTAAAGACTCAAACAAGTCTAGACTATATATATAAAATTTTTTTGATATCAGTGAAAAAATAACTATAGAAGTACTATACGGTAAATCATACCAAGCTATGTATGAGCGTTATAAAAAAGAGCGTCTATAAAAAAATGATCCCATTGGCCTAGGTTACAGCTGTAGAGATTCTATATAAAATGTGATTTCGATTAATGTTTTTATAATACACTACCCGCCAAGTTATGTCGGCACTTTTGGCTTTCCAATAATATGGTAGGCATATTTTAACAGCACGACTTGAATTGGTATAAAGAAATTTAAGAAAAATACGTTAATAAAAGCTTGTTTTAACCTTAAGGACGATAAGTCGAACTTTTTTTCGATCAATTAAGTTTTATAACCAAAAAAGTGCAATTGGTCGATAAAATACAATTATACTGATGTAGACGTTATTTAGTTTCTACTTGATACCAATTAAAACCGGGTCAAATAAAGATCAAAAATTTAACGAAAATCATTTCGAAGAATTTTGGCGTCTTTAAAAAAACGGCACCACGATCTTTCGGAGAAAAAGTATTTCCAAGAAAACGTGTTTCGGAAAGTTTCTCCGTTTTCTTGAAAAGAATTTTTTCCCAAAAAACTAATATTATACAGCTAGACCCAGTTTGGTAGGAAATTTATTAATATTTTCACCGAAAAAACGGTTTCTGGTATTTTCTCCGAAAGACCATGGTGCCTTCAAAATCTCATTAAACTAAGAAAATGAGCTATTTGTATGAAGTGAGGAAACGAGCGTTTATAAGTTGGAAGAACTGTTCCAAAAAACATCAATAATCCCGCCTTCCAAATACAGAATTAGAGAGGGAATGAGAGGTTAGTAACTGTGCACATTCTTGGTTGCTTTTCTTGAAGTACTGCTCGTGAAATCGTAATTGCTACACAAAATTGTTGTTATAAAAAATTACAGTTCCACATTTTTGAACGGTTTTTAAGTTCATTAACACATGGGCTCTTAGAATTTATATTATTATTGCCTTGTTCGTTTTCCTACAAGTTAGACGAACATTAAGAAAGAAAAACTTATTGTAATCTTGAAAAAACCCATTCGAGAAAAAAAAATTCTTGTCGTTTCAGGGATGAGGACCGTATGGACGGATTTTTCCACTACAGCTCACAATAATCTAACCGGTAAAATTTCACCCAAAATTTTTCACTCAAATAAAGTGAACAAAAGACATGATTTCTATAAAAAAAATTATCACCCGTTTTCAACCCGTGTCGTTCCAAAGGTATATGTCTCGTTCTAAATTTCAACCCATAAAAAGTGAAAAAAAGACATGATTTCTATAAAAAAATTATTACCCGTGTTGTTTTAAATTTACATGCAAAAAAAAAAAAGTAAAAAGATTTATCTTGAAAAAACTGACTTGACCTTAGTGCAAAAAACTGACTTGACCTTATAACGGAACAAATGGCTGACCGTATAACCAACCCCCCTGTAATTATTATATTACTATATATAAACTAAGATATAAGGTAAAATTTTACCTGTTTTAATATTTCGTTTAAAATTTCGTATCTGTGATTTGGATGATCAACGCCAAGTCGTTCAAGTTTTTCATCGTTTAACCTCATCAACGCCCTTCCATTGATATCTAGCTAGTGGGATCATTTTAGGTTGTCAAAATATATAGAGGTGTCTGGTTATTTTCAAAAATGGGACAGACGCCGAACAAAAAAAACTTATAAAAAAATCCCAACAAATATTATTATGATCATATTTCCGGGGCGCTGATTGGCCCGCCTCCTATTGGTCCTGTTTTGTCATACCGTAGGATTCATACGGGAGAGAATCTAGTTTGTTCTTGTTTTATTTATTTATTTAATTAATTGAACAAGCAACGCCTACATTGCTTAGGTCGTTTTTTGGACCAATCCAAAAATGAAAAAAATAATCATAAAGATACTTTTTTTAATAAATATTTCTTTACGTAAAATAGATCCCAAAACGTGATAACGAAAACTTTGAGAGTATCGAGCTGAAATGTCACCAGAACAGGATTTGGACAACCACAGAATCACGTCTTCTATTAATAAATACAATAATTAGTCTTGAGAAGTGAAGTTTTTTCAATTTTAGTTTTTTCAATGGTTTAAAAAACATTTTTAGCAGTTTTCGGCAAAAAATATGACTTGACCTTAAAACCAACACTTTTAAAAAGCGATTTTAACAGTTTTTCGGCCTAAAATATGACTTGACCTTATAACCAACCCTTTTAAAAACCATTTTTAGCAGTTTGCGGTCTTCACCCTAAAAAAAGTGAAAAAAGACATGATTTCTATAGCAAAAAAACTGACTTGACCTTAGTGCAAAAAAACTGACTTAACCTTAACGGCACAAATGGCTTACCTTATAACCAACCACCTGTAGTTTGACGGTCAAACTTTGACCAATTATAAAAAAACACTAGGTCAATTCTAGCAACCCGCAACCCTGTTATTGAAATGAGTTCTTACCAACTGTCCAGGTATACACGTCTTTTTTAGTGTCGGAATGTCGCGGTCGTAGACTATGATTTTGGGTGTTGAAATGGGCCGATCTCGACTGGGGCCGAATAAGGCTCTGTCTTTGGGGCATCGGGGCCGGGCGGGACGTGTACATTCCATGGGCTGCCAAAGAGCTCATCAATGTATTGTGCCCGTCAACCGTATTATGCCCATTGGGATTTGGAACGCGGTCCATTCTACAACAAAGGCATCATTTACTAACAGAGGCCATTTGTCTTTTTGTGCACGAATGCTCTCAATATTTTGTTATCTCCTCCTAGGTAAGATACGGTAATACCGTAACGGTATGAAACGAAGCAGGCCTCAATATGGTAATTGCAGCCTATGTAGTCCCGCTTCGCGGGCCCATCGTGTACTCCAATAAAGTATCGCATTTTATGTATTCCCGCTTCGCGGGCCCATTCTGTACCTCAATAGGGTAACCGCATCCTATGTAGCCCTGCTTCGCGGGCCCATTTTCTACCCTAATAGGATTACTGCATCCCATGAACCCCGCTTTGCGGGCCCATCCTGTACTCCAATAGAGTATCGCAT
Organism: Oikopleura albicans; assembly: GCA_004367875.1. NCBI lineage: Eukaryota > Metazoa > Chordata > Appendicularia > Copelata > Oikopleuridae > Oikopleura > Oikopleura albicans. Next base: position 38,051 of record SCLG01000761.1, read on the forward strand.
CCTATGTAGCACCGCTTCGCGGGCCCATCCTGTACCCCAGTAGAGTAATTGCATGATTTCAAACAACTGCATCTCTTGGGCCCCATTTATATTTCAAATGGAGGAAAAATCAATAAAAAAGGGGGTGAATCTTTTCTCCGTCTTTTGTGACGAATCTTCATACCATGTTTGGTCTTGGAGGAAATATAAAAGTATTGGGAGTACTCAATGAGTGATTAAAAAAAACTTCAGACTTTTTTCTTTGCTGTCATATATAATAAATTAATGTAGAAGAACTATAAAGGACAATGCAGCAGATAAAGGTTCAAAAGCAACACAAAATGTTTTTAAAACAAAACAGGAAACATTCACGCAAAAAATATTTTTATTATAGTGAGACCATTTTAATTGACACACAGTGTTTTGTAAGAATGCCCGACTCAAAAGTCTTAAATCACGACTGAAGAAATAAGCGCAAAAACATCCAAAAGTTAAAAAAATATTATCATCCAATTAGGGCTCGTTTTCGAAAAATCAATAACAGTCCTTACTCTCAATACGGACGCGGTTTGTGAAAAAATTTCCGCGAAACAGTTGAAAAATGGACACTTTATGACCATTTACCCCAATACGGACGCTATTTTCGAAAACCAAAAACGTCTGTATTGGAAGTAAGGACTGTATAGAAAACCATCATCCTACCATTATTCTACTGACCGAAGGACTTAAAGTGACATTTTATTAGATTTTTAACCCCGCGCCGTATTTGCTAGCCAGATGTCAAAATCACAAAAAATGACCCTTGTCTACCCGTATTGACCGGAATTTGACCACAAAGGGGTAACGGGGAAAATGACGTTCACCCTAAAATTGGGTAAATTTAGGCTAATGACCCGATGATTCGAAATAAGTTATCAAATGCCGACTTTTTAGACAATTGTAATACACCACCTGACGGATTATTTTACCTTAATAAACGCTAAAAAGTAAGATAACCGAATATTGATACGATAAACCGTTAGGGGGTGTATTTACACTGTAAATAATTAGCGAAAATTGAAACTTCATATCTCTAGAGAATTTTTGAAAATTTTTGTGTCGTCTGTTTGGTCGAATTTTGGGTTAGTGGGTGATTTTTTAATGAGTCAGAAGTAGTTATCGTATGGTCCTCTTGATACTTGAGTGCATTAACCCACATGTCGTCATTGGGGTAATATCGATAATTAACCATCATGGACAGCGACTCGTCCATCCCATACTGAGATTTATTTGCGCCAAAATTAACACGCCAAAGAACCGCACCATTTCTCACATGGAAATTTTCGACCGCACAGTGGGCGGAGCCATCGGATTTTTTGGCATTTAAAAGATAGTCGAGAAGTAGAGCCGGTAAGGTTTCACTTGTCAGAAGGTTTACAATGTAAACTTAACATGTACAGGGGGTGTATAAGGCCAGCAAAAAAAATGGCGTTAAAATAAGGAGTGGGGTACTTTCGCGACCATTTGTGGTCGCGGAAAAAACCCGTTTATGATTACTTTTGCGACCACACCATTTGGTTGCGAGTTGTTGTTCAAAATATGGTTTCGCGACCATTGTTGACTGATGTTTCGCGACCATTGTTTTAAGTAGAAAAAAAAATGGTCGCGAACCTTGTTTAAAGACCATTTCGCGTTGGCCTTATAACGGTCACTTTCTGACCTTAAAACCAGACCCCCTGTATATCATCAGAATTATAATAAAAACAATTTTCAAATTTTTTTTCGTTTGTAAATCAACGGTCCGCTGGAGTTAAGCAACTATAAAATTTATAAACCTGATCCTAAAATGTGGCAATAAATCAAGATTTTTCGTCTGAACCAGTTCCGTAAATTTGTTCATATTTTCGGCGCCAACAATCCCTGCGATTTTGTCCGGTGTATCAGAAAGCACATTTACAATCCACGATCTAAATTGGGGCACCGGAGATAACGATGACCACTCAGTTAACCGGCTAGTCCTCGCGTCTTTTTTCATCTCCTCACACGCGGTCACAATTAACCGGTGGCCAAGATCAATTCCCCGCAATCCGGTTTCCATGGCCGAAATTGAATAAAAAATAGCCGAATTGAAATTTTCCGCCGCTTCGATTTCTAAACGTAAATGAAATGATTTTTATTTTGCAGCTTTCAAATATCGATGAACACATAATCATTTGAGCCTTATTTTACGTACAGGGGGTCTGGTTTTAAGATCAAGCCCCAAAAATGACTTGGAGGGTCTGGTTATAAGGTGTTCATCCAAAAAAGCGTAAAAAGACATGATTTCGAAGATTTTTTCCCAAAAAACATGCTTCACAAAAAAATTGACTTGACCTTAGTGCAAGAAAAAGATGACTTGACCTTAGTGCAAAAAAAAGATGAATTGACCTTATAACGGTCACACCTTGTGACCTTATAACCAGATAAAAAAGATCGAGGCTCTAAGGTAAAGATTTTACATCCAAAAAAAAGCTTAAAAAGACATGATTTTAAATATTTTTTCCCTTCGTGCAAAAAAAAACCGACTCTGCCTTAGTGCAAAAAACTGACTTGACCTTATAACGGTTCAAATGGCTGACCTTATAACCAACCCCCTGCAGTATTTTCTAAAATAGAATGGATTCTAAAATAATATTTTTCTACCCTAAAATAAAATGTAAAATATAAGATAAATTTTTTTTTGTAAGTTGCTTCTACTCCCTCGTCGCATCATGTATATTTTAGATGGAAGGGCCTGTAAACAACTATTTTTTCAAGGTTTTGTATGTTTTCTGTCGCTCAAAGTTGTAACCGATAAATTATTTCATTCTCTAAATTTATGGCAAAGTATTGAGCATATTGTGGAGTAAATTATTGTGTGTGGTAAATACTAAAGTATTTAAAAAATGTCAGGTCAAAAATAACGCGATTTAGTCCATTAGAGGGCGCCTAGTATATTAGCCAGAATCTCAATATTAATCAATTTGGAAAATTACACATGGTTTCTTGGCGCCCTCCAATGGACTTAATTACGTTATTGTTCGACATGACAGATTAGTTGTCACATACAGTATTCTACGGGAGTAAATTTTTCAAAAGCAAAAAAAAATGGATTTACCTCTACTGTCTAAAATGTCGGATATGGAATCGGAAATATGTTTTGTAAGTGCAATATTGACCACAATAAGCGGCTGGAGGGGGTTTTTGTTGTGTGTAAAATAGAAAACTCGACGATCTTCCCCGAGTCGGCGACGCATTGATTCATCACTTCGAATTGTATGAACCCGATCCGAAACCTAAATTTAAGAAAATAATACACTTGTACTTTCCTCCAATACACAAGTACTTTTGAGGGGACCGCCTGATTTGGCGAATTCAAAAAATGTCGAAAAACGGCGAAATGTGAAAATAGAGAAACCTGAAAAAGCGAGGTCTTCCAAAAAAAAAACGTAAAAAGACATGATTTTAAAGATTTTTTCCCAAAAAGCATGCTATTGAAAAAACCGACTTGACCTTAGTGCAAAAAAAATGACTTGACTTTATAACGGCACAAATGGCTGACCTTATAACCAACCCCCCTGTAATCCTTAAAAAAAGTCTATTTTTGTCTCAAAAAAGCTGACTTGACCTTAGTGCCAGAAAAAACTGACTTGACCTTATAACGGTAACAACTTGTGACCTTAAAACCAGACCCCTGTAATATTATCGTCTAAAAAACATTATGTTGAAAAAAAAAACAAATAAATTTTGGAACAGCCAATTTGAAAATTTTGACATGTTTCCTTCAAAAATTAAGGCGACATACCTTGAACTTATTTAATAAAATTTCGTCAGAATTCAGCGTAATTTGGGATATATCCACGGAGGAATCGAGGTTATTTTGAAGAACTTCTGTTAAGGTAGACTTTAGGACCCCGGTGAATGTTTCTTTTGAACGAATTTGACTCTCTCTCATTGCAATTAAACTTGTTATTCCAAGTTCTAAACATTTTTAGTCAGATTTTTAAAATGGAATTGACCAACTTGTGACCAATATTAAAAAACGGGGAATATTTTTATCAAAAAAAAATTGTGTTATCTTTTTTTTTATCTCAGAATTATTTTGTAAATTGTATTGCAAATTGATCTAATTAGAAATTTTGGGTTAAAAATATTTGGTTTTCCAGTCAGTACTCTAAATATGAACGATTTATTCCGATACGGACGTTTTTTTTGCGAAAAAATGTCGAAAAATGTCGAACTTTTTGTGCGAAAAAATGTCGAACTTTTTGCGAAAATATGTGGAAAATGTCGAACTTTTTTGCGCAAAAATGTCGAACTTTTTTGCGCAAAAATGTCGAACTTTTTTGCGCAAAAATGTCGAACTTTTTTGCGAAAAAATGTCGAACTTTTTTGCGAAAAAATGTCGAACTTTTTTGCGAAAAAATGTCGAAAACCAGTCGAAAAATGGGCACTATATTTTTCACCCCAATACGAACGCTATTCGAGAATCAAAAACGTCCGTATTGGACGCAAAGACTGTAATAATGTTCTATAAAAAATATTCCATTTCTCTTAGGGATAAAATATTAAATTTACCTTGTCGAGATATGAGTTGAAAAAATTGTTTGAGCTCATGTTGATTCATTTGATCAAAGCTATGCAAAATAATAATTTGATCTTTTTTGGTTGAATCATCCCAGAAAGTCTGGATTTGTTTTAGCTCCGTTGGCGGAATCAACTTTTCAGCATGGCGGTGGGATAAACGTGAACGAATACCATTTACTTGGTTACCTTGGTCAAAAAATGTAGAAGAAATTTCATTAAAGAAGGGTCGTTATAAGGTCACGGTTTATAAGACCCAGTTATAAAAAGAATAAACTTCAATCGAAATGATTTTTTCGAAAACTTTTTTTTAGGTTCTCCTACAGTGAGTCAGGTTATAAGGTCAAGCCCAAAAAAAAAACTGACTTGGCCTTAATGCACTTTGAAAAAACTGACTTGACCTTATAACCGTCTGAAAAAATTCTTTTCACAGTAAGACATTAAGGTGCTGGGAAAAAGTTCAAAAAAACATGATTTTATAGGGGGGTAATTTTGTTTTTTCGGCCAGTCTGAGGCTCACACTATGTAATACATATATAATATAAAATATTTTTGACCAATCACCTGCATTTATAAGGTCATCAGCTAGAGTTGACATAAAGTGATTATATACTCTAGCTGATTAATAGGTAAGTTAGG
>SCLG01000762.1:0-42172 GCA_004367875.1 Oikopleura albicans
TCTCCGAGTTTGTAATCGGTTATTCTATGTTGGTTTTCCATCTTACGCCATTTTACAAAGGCAAGCAACTCGAAAATTGCATTTTTTCACCCGGGGCCGGACAAACGTCCGGGGGTCGTGCTTGGGGGTTAAACTTATAAATTATAAGTTATAAAACAATTTTAACGAGCTGTGTCACATTACTGTCCTTAAGTGCCACTTTCGATTTTTCTAACAAATTTTCGATTAGCAACTCAAGGTTTGCTTTCTTTCCGCAATCGTTTTATATCTATTTGAAATCATGTTTGTCCAATTTTTTTTTGTAACTGATTATTTTTCGAAAACTTTTTTTTTCAAAAAAAAAACGGATAACTAAAGTAAGAAAATTCATTTTCACGTTTTCAAGCAAAATCTGAACAGCGACACTTAAAATCTCTCGATAACAAAAAATCGGTACTCAAGGCATCATGGACTGTAATTGTTTATTAGAGATAAGATTAAAACAAAATACCATATTCATTTGTAAGCTTGACCTTATAGCAGTTAAGAAATTCTAACAACCTACGCCCACTCAATTTATGGTCACAATAGATTAGACCTTTGTACTTTTCGACGTATTTACGGGGTCTCAATTTGATTCTATTTTTTTGCCGCTTAATCTAAAAAAACACAACTGACTTAAGCTTTACAGACATGTTTAAGAACTGGAAGAAATATTTTAATGTTTGAATAATTGCTTCTGATCAGAATTACTTTTTTGAATCGTAAGTTGCGTAAATTCCCTCTCGAGCCCATTTTAAGTTGCACAGAAGTAACCTCATAGCATCACACTTAACAAATTCGTTCACATAAATAACATATGTCGCTTTTTATTATAGCATTGTATTACAGTCCGGGGTCTCTCGATATGCACCTATTTTAAGAAAGACCCCTATCATAAAACCATTCTAAATTTAATTTGGGAGGTTTTTCAGAAAAAAGGCCTGTCTGAAAAACGTTAACATAAAGATATATTTCCATAAAAGGGGTGCACATCGAGAGACCCCTGACTGTACACAAAAAGGAAGCGAAAATACACTGCGAAGATATTAATTTTCGTTGGCCCGTCGCAACGCGTTTTACAGGTCATCCAAAAAAAGGCATGATTTTATAACAAAAATGTGTCCAAAAACACATAAAAGACCATAGGAAATGAAATACCATTAGTCCCAATCAGAGGTCGGCACTTTTGAGTTTTTTCTTGTTCAACCCGATTCCAATTCCGCGGGTAAAAGTCGGGTAAAGTTACCCGTGATTACCCGTTTCGGGTACAACTCGGGTAACCAACCCGTTCGGGTTACTAGGTCGTAATTATCGTTGTCCAACCCGATTTCAACCCGTGTGTTTTACCCGCATTTACCCGCATTTCACAAGAATTCCATTTTTACCCAAGTTTCACCAGAATTCCATTTTTACCCTAGTTTTATCCGGAATCGTATTCCAAATCGTGTTTTTACCCAAATCCGAGTGCCGACCTCTGGTCCCAATACCTCCGACGGGATAAGCCACCCCCTGTACACTGTATTTCTTAATAGCACTGTATTTCTTTAATAGAAAAAATTTTTGGTAATGTAGCCCAAAAATTATGAGCCAAAATGACCAAATATTCAGAATTTTGCTTTCGACAGTTAATTCTTATTTGGTTTTCGATTTGTTCATATAACCCCTTATTTTTCATATAACCGCAGTTTACCAAACAAACGTAAGGCCAGTGAGTGACCTAGGACTGCTGCCGTAATGTCTCAATAGCATTAAAAATGTGAACATTGCTGACAGCCTATCAGTCATAGCTCCGACACACGGTATACAGGGTTTCACTATTTTCAAATCGAACAATATTCCCGAAAGAGATCTTTCATTAATAAACGTACAGTGGGTCTGGTTATAAGGTCAAGCCCCAAAAAATGACTTGACCTTAATGCAAGAAACAAGACCAAACAGATATGATTTCTATAAAAAAGATTATTACCCGTGTCTTACTCGTGTCGTTCTAAACGTAAAGTAAAAAAAAAGACATGATTTATCTTAAAAAAAAATGACTTGACCTTTGTGCAAAAAATGACTTGACCTTATAACGGTCACACCCTGTGACCTTATAAGCAGACCCCCTGTATAGTCTTTACAAATGAACCGTTTTTGAATGGTTAATAATAAGGAGAATTTTCCCCGAAAATGGTGCTCAATTTTCGACTTTAAAAATGGCCAGAGTTTTTGGGCGGCGAATAAATAATAAAGAAAAAAACGAGATAAAAACGAGATAGTTGCGCTTGAATTGGCCGATAAGAGATTTCGTTTTTCAAATCGAGCAATTAACTCACAGGGGAAGTGCGTGTAAATAGACACGCAACTGGGTTTTTTCGCCGATTTAAGGCATAGGGAGGGCCCGTAGGGCAAAACGGGTATTGGTGACCCCCGAATTATTGTGAATTTTTAAAGTGCGTTTTATTTACACGCATTTTCCCCCTACGGGTTCCCAAAAACTCCTTCCTCCTGAGAGTTAACAATGACGATCATACAGTATATTGTTCGATTTTGGACGTTTGAAAATATTTACCCATTGGTTACCCGACGATAAATTAAAGCGGACATTGAACCATTCGTCGGAGCCATTGGTATCTTGTATTCGACCACGTTCAATACCGTATGGCATCGATATTGACTGTTGTTCTAGAATATCACGAATTTGACACAAAATCTCCATATAGGCGACCAAAGCCGCGTCGAATTGGCGATCGCCAAACAGTTTATTACGAACATTTCGCGACGTATAAAGGGGCAGACGATTCCCATTTTCTTCCTCCAAAAAACTTTTTTCGCCTATGAAAATAAAATTAGCATTTGCTCTAACAAGGGGGGATATAAGGTCTTGTGTTAAACGTTTTTTGGTGTGTTAATTTATAAGACCTGAGGAATCCTCAGTGAGGATCATTATAATATTATAAGTAATATATCTACAGGGTGTCTGGTTATAAGGTCAAGCCCGAAAAAATGACTTGACCTTAACGCACTTCAAAAAAAATGACTTGACCTTTAATATTATTAAAAAAAAATTAAAAAAAATTTTAACATTTGATTTTCCCCAAAAAATTATGGTCTTCAAATGTTAAAAAAGTGTAAAAGACATGATTTCAAAGATTTTTTCCCAAAACACATACTTCAAAAAAAAATTGACCTTAGTGCAAATTGACCTTAGTGCAAATTGACCTTAGTGCAAAAAAAATGACTTGACCTTATAACGGTCAACCCTTGTGACCTTATAACCAGACCCCCTGTATAAATAAAAAAAAACGTACCAAGAGGAACAAGTTGATATTTTTCAAATTTCGAAATGTTTAGTTTTTTAGCAAGGGAAACGGTTAATAAAGCCGTCTGTCCCCAAGCCGCTGAAAGCTCTTCCCATGGAACTTCATCATCCTCTGACCACCCTAGTCGTAGCCCGTTGATGACGCCAAATTTGCCTTTGCGAGATATGTGAAATGCCGCCGCTAGTGGATTCAAACTTTTGAGTTTTTGGAGATGAGTCGTCATAGCACGGTATTCCAGCTCATTTGACAGACGATCTTCATCCACGCAAAACATTTCTGCCTTAATAATAATTCCTTGGCGCGGGTTTTAAATGACCTTATATTTGACAGAATAACTGATTATATATATCTGACCCTAAAATACCTTAGACAGTCGGTGACGTAACGAGTTGACACTTTCGTTTCCGATTTTTTCGTCAAAACCTGTCAACTTGTTACGTCACTTTTGCAGCTTTTTTACCTATTTTTGCCCAAAAAATATCCTACTTGATATTTTTTTCATGAAAATCCTAAATGCATTTTCAAAAGACCATAAGACCTTATATTCATCGTAAAAAAAAGACTAAAAAGAGATGATTTTAAAGGTTTTTTTCCCAGAAAAACATGATTTTAAAGTTTTGGTTTCCCAAAAAGACATGCTTTTAAAGATTTTTTTCCAAAAAGACATGATTTTAGAGGTTTTTTTCCCAAAAAGACATGATTTTAAAGTGTTTTTCCCTAAAAGACATGATTTTAAAGATTTTTTTCCAAAAAGACATGATTTTAGAGTTTTTTCCCCAAAAAGACTTGATTTTAAAGTTTTTTTAAAGAGTTTTTAAAAAAGTTTTCTTTTAAAAGACATGATTTTAAAGTTTTTTTTTCTCAAAAGATTTTTTTTTTCTCAAAAGATTTTTTTTTCTCAAATATTTTGAAAACGATATGGTTTTATTGGAAAAATACGTTCACCTATTTGATCAACGATATATTAACCTTAGACGGCGCACTAGTTACTATTAACTTACTTTAAGAGTGGCATATTCTTTTTCGAGTTGATGTTCTTGTTCTTTTAAACTTTCAACTTCAGTTTTAACTTTCGTTATCTCCCGCTGCGTTTGAAAATGTTCACTTTCTGCGCGTTGTAGTTTTCCTCTAAGAGCTTTTTCTTCCGTTTTAAGTTTCTCCAATTCAGCTTCCACGATGCCCGGATCTTCGTCATCCTAAACATAAATACAATTTTACATTAACGCATTACACAGGGTGCGCCGTTATGTTTAGCCATACGCCATAATGTTTCACTTTTTCCCGCTCGGGCCATTATGTTTCACTATTTATCCATTTTTTTGTGAAACATAACCGCAGCGCACGGTGCGCACCCAGTGTATTTTAAATATACAGGGGGCTTTGGTTATAAGGCCAAACAAATCACTTGACCTTAACGCACTCCAAAAGAATGACTTGTCCTTAGTGCAAGAAAAGTCCAAAAAGATATGGTTTCTATATAAAAAATATTACCTAAGTGCAAAAAAGATGACTTGACCTTATAACGGTCACACCTTGTGACCTTATAACCAGACCCTCTGTAATATTTCTCCCAAAAAGAGACTATTTTGTCCCGAAGACCATAGGACCTTTAAATACCATTAGACGTTATTGTTCAAAATACCATATGACCTTATTGACCAAACCTGAGACCTTATAATCATCCCAAGCTACAATTACCTGGAAATCTTGACCAAAGGCTTCAATAGCAGTTTTGTAATGCGCTGTATCTTCTTCGACTTGCGCAATTCGTTTGTTCAGTTCTGCCATGATGAGCTGATTGCATTCACCACACGATTCAAGATCAATTTTACCCTGAAAACAAATTGATATCAAATAAATAAGAAATATAAACGCGAGCGTAGCCATACGATTTTTGGACCTTCACCAAGTACAAAGTGTAAAAAAACATTTTGGTAAGATAACTGTGAAGGGCAAAGGGAACAAAAAACGAAAGTGTATCCTTATAATAATACTACAGGCGGGATTGGTTATAAGGTCAAGGTCAAAAAAACTGACTTGACCTTAAATGCATTTTTGAAAACTGACTTGACCTTAAAACGGCACAAATGGCTGACCTTATAACCAACCCCGCCTGTAGCCTCAGAACATAAACTAACGCAATGGGAACGCGCAATAAGGGCATTTAAAATACCGAATGTTACTACAGGCGGGTCTGGTTATAAGGTCAAGGCCAAAAAATTAATAAATAAGGTTTAAAAAATTAATAAATAAGAATTGTTAGATTTTCGAATGAGAAATGGCCACTGTGTACTACGCAGTGCGTAGGCTGATTCGCGGAACGTGGAGTTATGAAATAGAATGAAAATATCTCACGCATTTTTGCTAATGGTACTGTTGAAAATAATTCAAAACATGTATCCAACTTACTATGGTTATACAGTCCTTACTCATTTATCGGACTTTTCGGTTCTCGAAAATAGCGCCCGGAAAAAGAGCATCGTCACAAAAAGTACCATTTTTCTATTTGAATGGCCCCATTTTGGCCGAAAAAGCGTCCGATAAATGAGTAAGGACTGTACTAACCATTGAAAAATAAACGAATAAAAATTACCATACCACAGTGGTATTGAGCTATTAAGGTAAAAAGTACCCAAATAGCTGTTGATAAAAAAGTACTCGTATTTTTGGAGGTCATTTTATTTAGGAACCAAATAGAGAACTGATCGTCAAAGCCGTCGGTTTATTCGTTTATGGCTTTGACATTCAGTTATGCAGCAAAGATAACTTTGACATAGAACCTAATTAAGGGGTAGTCATAAGTGAGGGGTAGTCATAATTTGAGGTATAATACCTCAAGGTCCCCCGCCCACGAAAGTATTTTCAATTTTCGCAACCGTTTTAAAGTAGTTTTAAGAAATACAGTGTGGGGGTTTCGACCAATTCGTTGATAGAATAACATGTATAGAATAAGGTATTTTTAGGGTACATAAAATTTGGTGTACATAAAATGGAAGTATAGACAGAAATAAAGTATACAACTGAAGTATAATTATTATTAATTTAATTTAATAATAAATTATATTAATTATAATGACGTATATTAAGTATACAAAAATGATAGATTAAAGTTTAACACAAGGCGTTTTAAAAAGATATTTTTGTTGTGTTTTTTCAATACCAATTTTTCTGTGTTACTTTAAGCATTATTTTGTGAATTTTAATTAATTTATTATAATTTTTAGAAAAGTGAATTGTCTGATATGACTTATAGTTCGATAATAATTATACAATAGAATTAATAATGGCAGTTTTTTTATACAGTGACATAATGTATGGTGAGCATATTAAGAACACAGTTTATTATAAGAACTTCTTTTCATTGAAGCTATTGACAAAGAGAAATAGTACAGTTGTGATTAAAAATTTGCGAGGTATTTTGTGTACATATTGTAAGGCGTTATGTAAAGAGTTTTGAGGGAAAAATGTGACGGAATGGTTGTTTTGTGAGTAGATTGAGATTTAAGCTGAACACTTGTTTTGTGTACCGTATTTTTCTCGGGTACAGTAATTTTTCACAGGGAATGAGCTAATGTTATCCTTTTAAGTTGGAATAAGTGATCATTAGGGCCATCAATTTAATTTACTGTACTGAATTTTTCTCGGGTACAGTAATTTTTCACAGGGGATGGGCTTATGTTATCCTTTTAAGTTGGGATAAGTGATCATTAGGGGTCATCGATTTGATTTGGTTAGTTGAGTTTTTCGTACATGTTTTAATGTTTTCCTTAATACAGGAATAAATGATCATTAAGTGGTACGTTATTAGGCCATATATTTGATTTGGTTAGTGAATTTTTCGTACATGTTTTAATGTTTTCCTTAATACAGGAATAAATGATCATTAAGTGGTACGTAATAAGGCCATAGATTTGATTTGGTTAGTTGAATTTTTCGTACATTTTTTAATGTTTCCCCTAGTACAGGAATAAATGATCATTAAGTGGTACGTATTAGTGGTTAAGTGGTATTTACACTTTTTATAGGGTTTTGCGGGTATATGTTGATAATTTTCATGAAAATTTCATATAAATTAATACTACTTGTTCAAATACAAAATTTCACATGAGATGTTACATAGGCATCAATCTCTAATTTCTAACAATTATGACATGTTTACGCGTTTAATATGAAAAGGTTTTCCGAGCTTGAACTAAAATTAAACTTTAATTTCATCAGATTAAATGTTTAAAGTTATATCCCAAAATCTATTATTTAGGTATCCTGTGTACCAGGAATGCCAAGGTTGAGGCATAGTGTGGCTATAGCTGTATATAGGCCATCTGAAGTACAGTACGACTAACGTGTCAAGACCCCAGTTATGTATTTTACTGTTTTATTAAAGTTTATTAGTACTTTTTTGTCTTATCGATCTTCATACTGATACAGCGCAAAAATAAGATCACATGTATATCTTCACCAAAGAGCGATCTTTGCGCGCCTTTCATTTTGTAATTCTTAAACGGTTTTTCATTGGCTCAAAACGATGACGCTGGTCTAATGAAAGCAACGCCTAACCTTTTTAATAAAATCAGTATTTGAACGTAGACTTTTGTTTTTGGACTATATTTAAGATAATCGCTCAAGATTTTGACCCAACTTTAGAAGTGCTTCAAAAATGCTTGATTTTCATATATAAATATATGGTAACCCAATAGAGCGCATCCCGTGGTGAACCTTAGAAGTGTATGATGCCAACCGGTTAATTGTTATCCACAAAAATCAGAAAAAAATAACGGTCGTCCTACTTTTTGAACATAACGCCAGTCCACGCCAAAAGTTTCATTATGATTTTTTTTTTAAACTACGCAATCAAAGCTGATTTAATGGTATTAAAAGCTAAAACGCGACTAAACGCGCAAGTGGCTAACCCAGCGGCTAAAAATCGAAACAGTCTCAAAAACATCAACATGAGTATCACCATGAATTCATAGGCCTTAATTTAAATGAATAAAATAGATTTACGAATAAAAATAATATGATTTATTTTCAAATTCGATCGTGAGTGCGGAAAGGTCGTAAAAATCGTGTTTTCGCCAGTAAAAAAAATACTTAGAAGCTGCTAAACTGGTTAACTCTACTTAACCGAGCTTTCGCAAGAACCCCACTTAAAAACCGAGGTTTTTCGCTTATTCTGTCTCAGTTGTATAGGATATTTTCAAACGAAGTCGAAAATAAGACTTTTCAAGTCAAAAGACATATTTTGATAGCTTAACTCATATATGGTATTGTATGACTTTAACCCCTACGTGAACGCTTAAGTTGACAATTTCAGCTATAAAATCGTGTTTTATTTAGTCAGCGCCCATTGTTTTATGGTGAAAAATTATCAATGATAATTATGGACTAGTGTACAATATACTATAGCTAGGGCGAATTCCTAACTTTTTCTCCGAAAATAAAGTTATTTATATGTTGCTGAAGACGATGAAACTAGGGGTATTCGCCCACGGCGCATCTGATGGTCACAATTATAACTGGTAGTTTGTGTAAAGAGAAATGACTTACTTTCGGAGTCTTATTTTTTTTTTGAAAAATTGGGTCACAAACCTCCTTAAAGAGACGAGTTACCTTTTGTTTACAAATAAAACTGAAAATCAGGAAAACGACCCTTAGAAATATTTTTGGTCTTTTTATCAAGTGACTTAGGCTTGCTGATTATATTAAAGTCCTTCAAAGTTCATTTGGAATTGTAAATCTAGAAAATTTCGACATTTGAAAATTTCGACTAAACATGATTATGAAAAAAAGCTTGTACTATTAGTGGAAGTGAAATGCTCTGAAAACATTTTTCTGTATTGTTTCGATGATATGATATTCTTTAATGTCTAGTTTAATAAGAAAACAACTTCGAACACAAAATTGTTGCCAACTTCCATTACAGGGGACACTTATTACACAAAAATATTCGTTTTTGGAGATGTTTTCTACGGGCCGTATTTTTATTTTTTGTGTAGTTTTGGTGGTATTAAATGTATTTGTCTTGTAATAGTTGCTCTTAAGCAAAGCGCTGAAAATGTTTGATGCAGATTTTTGATATCTGTTTTTATCATTAAAATTCATGTCCGCGCATTTGAAAATTTTTAGTGCTTTTCGCGATTTTTTTTTTTAGACATTTATTCAAAAATCGAAGACAACAGTTTTGTGTTACTTGTTAAAACGAAGCTTTTAAAACAAAAAAGAAGTCAATAGTATCAAAGCTGTAAAACTAGATCCAATATCCGATTTAATTTTTAGCACAGTTCATGGCTTTGTGGGCGGCCTATGGTGATAGTTTTGCTTCGGTAAAACAAATTGGCTGATGCGCGGGAGTTTCGTTAGTATGTTCCAAAAAAGTTCATTGAAATTCACAGTCTACATCTTTTACGATCACTTTTTTGGCATGGCATATTTGTACACAGAGGGTCACCCACCTCCTTAACTCCGTCTAACCGATCAGGCACGATTCTGCCTAATCGACTTTTATCGTTAATAACAGCCAAACGGATCGAGATTTTTTAAAATGGAAAACAGTACAGAGTTTTTCCAGCAAATCTAAGTGAATATAACAAATGTTCGAGTTTATTTTATATTTTAATTTAATAGAAAATTTGACATGAAACGCACCAGTGAGAGACAAAAAGCTACCAAAAAAAACGAAACTTCTTGTTTTGCACGTGTTTTCAACTATTTTTGTTTTTCTCATTTATGAGAAATCTGGATTAGAAGCATATCCATTTTTACGAAAATTGGGACAAAAATTTGTTTGTTTTGTCTTTAGTTTGCTAGTACAGCAAAGCGGATACTTTGTTTTCACAAATGATAATAAAATATGAATATTTCAACGAAATTCAATTCATTACAGTATCTACCCCCATTATAGCACTACTCGAAAGTGCTCAATTTTGGACGGTTTTGAAATACTCTTTTGCGAAAAAATGACCCTAATAAAAGCGTCTTTTAATGGGTGTATGGACTGTAATAAAAAATTAAAAAATAGATAAACGAATTGAATAGCAGTCATTGCAATTATTAAGAGTAACATTTGACCATACTTTGGTCCACAGGTGCCAAATTCCATTGGTGCACGCCTATATCGGCGATTCTTTTAGAAGATCATTTTCGGCGATTTTAAACTTTTCTCTGTAAAAATTGTTTTCGATAAGTTAGAATTAAATTAAAACATACATAAGGAGCAGTTTAATCTTTTTTAGTAGATTTGTTTTTATTTTATTAAAATTCGTTACTATCTTCAGACTCATATTCGATAAACAAGGCGCGCGCATCGGTTAGGGGGAGTTAAGTCATAAACATGTTAGTTAACCCTTAAACAGTGAGTGTTATAACAGAAACAGCTTAATAGCATAAAAATAATTTAAAAAATAGCACTGTGCAATTCTGTTACTTTATTAGAGTAATAATTGTTTGAAGCTATTCCGCTTACGCTTTAAGTGGGTATCATTATTCTAAGGGTAAGATAACACGTCAAGCGGTGATTTGGTTAACTTGCAAAAATTAAAAAGTAAGATAACACATTAGGTAATGTTGATTATATTGGGTCTTAGAAAACTGCAGATCCAGAAAGTAGAAAGCGAATAATACCTTTCAACTTGTGGGCCCGTAAATATATGGCTGTGGGTAAACAATTTCTTTCTTTGTAATACACCTTACACTTAAGTGTAAACATAAAATAGCTAAAATGAGCTTAGGACTAAATTTTAACACCGAATAGTTACATAACATGTTCAATTGTTTTTTAACTGGTTGGAGTTTGTCGACCTATGACTTATTTTACTTGTTAACTAAACTAGAGAGGGCAATATGGTTGGGTCATTTTAAGCTCATTTAATAGATTAAAATTAGAGAAGTAAAATCGTTCATTAAAGCCAACATAATATTAGTAATTTTGGATTTGACATAAACGTTTGATTTTGATGCTTACAGCCGCTTTACCCCTAAAAATGTATGTTTTTGTTTTGCCTCCGGTGTGCGCATGATTCCGCAAGCGAAATTAAAAGATTTAAACAGGGCTCGTATTCGCGGTCATTTTGATATATGTTTCTTTGATAGGCATATGTGAGCTGGCCCGTTTTTCACTGTTTTACTCTTAAGCGTCAAAACAAGTGGTAGATTTTTCGATACTAATATATTTTGGTGGTTTGGGTTGCGATTACTAAGCATATTAAAAAGGAGAACTATAATTGACAATGCAGTGTTATAATAAAATTGTTTAAGTGGTGAATTATATTCACAAATAAACGATTAAGGTCAAATACAAAACATGTTTTCAAAATTTGCAAGTATTGGCTGAATTGAATTTTTTCTAAAACTTATTCACATTTCAGTTTTTTTCTTCACTTTTATAATCCTGAGAAGGCTTTGTGGAGGAACTTACGCTGCCAATTTCATGAACAAAAGACCGCAATATTTGATAAAAAACGCCCTAAATTATATAACCATATTCAGGGGGAGGACTTGATAAGGGACGGTTTGCGAATTTTAAAAAGCGTCCCTTATTAAGCACATGTCGCTTAAATTGGTACCTCAAGGTCTTTTGTCTGATAGTCGTATATTTCCGAGCCACTCATTTTAAGAATATTTGGACAGGAATTGGGTGGTAGTTCTTTGGATAAAAAACGCAAATAACCGCACACATATTATATGATTTTTGGTATCGTCATTCTCGATTTACCTAATAATCGGTCGAATTCGGTTATTTTCAGCAAACTGAAAATTCTAAGCTGAAAAACCATTCTCAGAAATTGTCAAAAGGGAACTTCGTCTGAAGCAAGCTTATCTATGACAAGCAACCGAAATTTACGTTTTAGTAAACCGTGTAATATTGAGCGTTATTGTGAAATATGGTTTATTTTGTTCTGCCAATTTCTATAACAATTGAGTAATTAGTCCTACCTAAGTCGTCGTATTATATTGACGATCTTATATTGACTTACTTATATTGAAACTTGTATTGAAAACTTATATTGAAACTTATATTGAAAACTTATATTGAAACTTATATTGAAAAAATATTGAAACTTATATTGAAAAAGTGCCCCCTGTGCTCTTATTGTACCCGAATCTTGCTAAAACCCCTAGTTTGCGGAGCACGATATCCAAGACGAATAGTGTAATATGCACCGACAAATTTTTAATTATATACATGAGTAAATTCAATTATGTATTTCAATCGGTATATTAATTTTACTGTCTGTCTATATATTATTAAAAAACAATGTGATGAAACATTACGGCTTAGAGGATGTAGACGTGTTATAATGTCCTTGAGTTACTACGCAAACTTTGTTAGAAATTCTAAAATACTTGTCCGTTCCCATTAGGCTCCAAACGTTCTCGTGATATTAAGATTAAAGTGAAAATGAGTGACACATAACGGCGTAGGGGCTGTACAAATGCAATCATATTATTTTTTGCTACGCAAATTTAATTGCTGATTCTAAAATTGTTGTCTGTTTGAATTTATCTTAAAGCGTTCTCTTCATATTTAGATTTAAGTGAAAAAGGAGTGAAAGATAACGGTGTAGGGGGTACACACGTCTAATGGTATAAGCGTAATAATACGCAAAATTCATTATAAATTCATTATAACCGTTGTCTGTTTTTATTTAGCTTTAACCGTTCTCTTGATATTTAGAATTAAAGGCAAATGTGGTAGTTAGCTACCACGTATGCGCACCACAGTTAAAGGAACCTTAGGTACAATTCGCACAACCCGAACAACTCAGAAACAACTTTTTTAGTTTGTCAAATTACTTTGACTGTAAAATTAGATTTTGCAAAAAACCGTCCCGTGATGGGCACTTTTCTCTTCAGTCAAAAAAGCGTCACATAGTTGGCATTTTTTGCAATTTCAAGAAAATAACGTCCCGTATACAGTACTTTTCGTCCCTTATTTGGACCAATTTTTTTATTTTGACAAAAAAGCGTCCCTTAAAAAACACAAGCGTCCCTTAAACAGCACAAGCGTCCTTTATCACGCATTATTATTTGTGGAAATAGTTTAACGGTTTGAAAGACCGTGGAGCCAACGATTAGAGCAGAACTAACTTTTTTATTTCAAAATCCGCGAAAAAGGTTTACAATTTTTCAATTTTTTCTTTTAAATTTCACAAAATACGTTTTATTTTAATCCGCTTCAAAAACTGGCTGATTAAGGGGTTTTTGGGCGGTTTACAGCTTAATGCATAGTCGTTAAGTAATGTTATTTCTTCAAAACGGGTGGCTGGTTAAAGGTGCATCCTGTAATTTGAACACTGGTTGTGGAATGGGTTTCCTTGATAAATAAAGCTACGTCTCCTCTTAGGTAACTACACCGTTTCTACGGGCTTTTAAAACCGTTTGATGCAGTTTAATGTATACTAATGTAAACAAAGATTGTGTATGTTAAAAAACGACTGTAAGACTGGTAAAAAAGGTATCATGGTAGTGTATTTTCCTGTCTTACTGAACTTTTTTTTTCAACGAAAAGTAAACTGTTTATTGACACACACCTCCGACGTAAGAGTTTTTTAATTCGAAAAGTTGCTAGTGGACAGTTGTACAAATGTTTAAACGTTTGGTTAAAATAGCTGTTTAAGTTCTACCATTTAACTGTGGCATAGAGAATTAATTGTGATAGTTTGCAACTGTGGTACCAAAATGCCCAAAAATTAGTTATTAAAATCACATAATTTTTGCGAGGACTCTCAATAGATTCCGAATCTGTCACGAAATATGAATAATGCCAGACGCGTAGGAAGAACAACTCTGACGAAATTAGCTTAAGATACTGAAAAATGGCTAAAAACGATAAAAGTACCTTTGGTGTATTTTCCCGTTTTTGGTATCCCAAACAAAAATTTAGGCTTGTCTTTAACCAACAACTAAGTTGCTTTCACATATAGATAGAATTTCATTATTCACAATTTTCACAAAGTGACATTTAATTTTCTGAGATAGAATTTTACTTCAACTTGATTATTTTAATTTTTCAATATAAAAAAATTCTTTCCAGACCAATTTGTCTTCAAGTTATGTTCTCAACATATGAAACCAACTAAAATCTTCCGTGACCGTAGTTAAGATATAGAGAAAGCGAAAACCCAACAACCGTGATATATGAAATCCACACTACCGCCTACCTTACCAATTCTGAGTTATATAACCACTTTTTGGACCAAAATAAGAGGTTTTTACCTAAGCCACATGGGAGTGTAACTCATGATCATCAAATTATCTTACCACTTGATATGGTTTAGGGACAAACACATTAACTTAGACCTTCAATATCAATTTAAAATGTCTAACTGTCCTGTTCGCCTAAATTTACCACCAAGGGTTGTCCGTTTTTTCATAAAGTAAAACTTTTTCTTATATAAAAACATAAATAAGAAGGTCTGTGAAAGATAACCTTGTTTTCTACCGCAAGTGGTGTACTTAATCGACTTTAACTTCTTATCGGCCATTATATATAAAAGTACTATTATATTAATGCGCTTATACACCAAAAGGCAGTGATAGTACTATATGTATTTTATACCGATTCAAACTGTGCCAACAAACAGAGGTTTCGTGAAAGGGACAAAAAATTGTTAATAACCCTCTTACTCATTCGAGTCTACTTAACATTATACGGAGTCTAAGGCCTCGGCAATCCTGTTTTTTCTCGATTGTACGAATTCTACAAAACTGAAGATCATAAAATTTAAGATCTCAAACGTACTTATTTAAAACATAAAAATGCCGTTTGATAAAAAAAAACCCTTTGTTGTTTTTGAAACGTTTCGCTTTTACTTCATTATGGGCTTATTACTGGACTATTCTAAATCAGCCATTTTTTTGTATATAATGGTGAAGAGAAAAAATTTCGGGCTAAGATCAAAAGTTTCCTTATTTTCTTTAATTTGCCAGCCAATGAGACGTCAACGTAACCTACGACTCCGATTTCTAATGGGGTGAATAAAAAGGTTATTAGTCTAATGTTTTGCGAGATTTTCAAATGGTGCCGACTGAATAAGTAAAACGTAAAATGAAGTTTGTTTTCAATCATTAAACTCGTCTGATTTTTTTTCGACCAGTTTGGTTTTGGTCCAAACATACGTCAATTTTGATACAATAATACGATGAAAGTGGAGTTTGTCGAATAGTTATATAAATTACCTTTTTCAAAATCTATACGGTATACGTGATTTTTTTTTACAATTTAATATATATCTTCCAGTACAGGATGTTATCAAATAATTTGATCCAATTTTCTCCGCGCTAAAATTTCAACTTTTTAACCTGTTAGATGACTTAGTTTCTTTAGTCTTTGTATTTAAAGACGAGCACTGCGGAATATGCCGTTAATTTAGTGAAATAAAACGCGGGTAAAACATTTGGGTACTTGAAACCGTTTCATTTTGAAGTATTCCAATATAGTCCTGATTATTGTACGTTCTGCTAAGCTTGAGCGTTAACTTTTTGAGCTTTCAGTAATTAGGGGAAGGAACTGGGTGATTTCAGCACTCAAATTTGCCTGTGCAATCTAAAGCACTCATCATTAGCAGATTTTTAAGATGAAAATGATTCAAAAATACCATAAAAATTGTCAATAGCCCTCTGCTGACCAATCCAAGAATTTTGAGGCTCACATACTTTTTCAAATAAAAAATTTTTTTTGCAAGTTTGAATGACTTTTGATTTGTATGATGACCTTTAACAATTAATGTATCATAATTCGATTAAAATGTGTTAAAAAATCCGGATTTATTTGCGGGACTTCCACATCAAAAAGCCTATATATACGCTATATTACTTTCTTTGAGTGCGGTCTGGAAGCATCATTGAGATCAAAAAAAAAATAATAATAACTTCAACACTTTGCATAATTTCTTCATATGCGCTACTTTCTTGAAGAAAAATACTTATCCCCTAGATAGTTAATTGAACTTAATTAAGGTAGCCATAGTTAGGAATTTTTACCACACGCCTTATCATTAAAACGTAGAAGGAATAATACCATGGGTGGTCGTAAAACTTACACCGTGCGTCCTGTCAAAAATCATTCTCGTATAAAATAACTTGAAAGTGCCGTATTGAGGAAGAGCTAAAAAATCGTACAAATTTATTGGGTTGAATAGTTTTTTTTTTGTATGTCAATTTTTAAACACCACTCCTCGCGTTCCTAAGACATTGCATTAACACGACATTTTTGTATTTGATTTACTGGTAATTATGTTTGGGAATCGCAAATTGGGATGCCAAACAATACAATATACCGTTATTTTGGTTAAATTCTTCATTCCCATAAACATTTCATAAATGTTAACGATCTTTAGGGGGATATCAGACTTTTTACTAATGTTTTTTCTATTAACATTATCCATTACTTCCAAATATTATTTTCCACGAAACAACTTACAGTCCTTCCTTCCAAATCGTTACACATTTTTTCGAAGTACGGTTTCCCCCAAACGGTATAATTTTTCATATTTTCAATGTAAATAGGTGAAAGGTTAAAAATGAAGACATTTTATAAAAAGTATTGAATCTTTTACTGTAATAAGTTTTAGGATTTATTATCCAATTTTGGTTAAAAAAACATAAACTCCAGAATATTCGAGACTGCTGACAACCAATGAACAAACAATAAACGAAAATCTGGACTGAGCTGTAAGTTTCCGAATACTATTCAATAAGAAATAACATTTCATACAAATTCATAAAAATTCCATCAAATTGCAGTATTTCGGAATAAGACCCGAAAAACTATTGCTTTGTTAGTCCAGAAAGTTATATACACAGGGTGCGCCATTAAACGGCACCAAAAATTTTTTTGAAAATAGTTCGGTTAACGGAGACATGCGTAGGCGAAATCGCGGTAAAATGGCGACCTGCCGGTTAACGGAATATAGGGTTGCCTGGTTATCGAAAAATAAGAATTTCAAACTTTTTTTGACTTTTTTCTCGACTAAACGTTAGTTTCCCAACACTTACGGACTTGTTATCATGCCACGCAAGACCAGTTCGGTTTTCCCGGAAAAACGGCGGTGCCGTTGAACTAATGGTTTATTTTTTCATTTTGAAATATAAAGTATACGTTTAATATTTCTGTGCGCTCAAAATTGAAAATGTAACATAAGTACCGCGGTCATTTGTGGGAAACGTTTACCGGTTTATACGTTTTTCGGAGAAAATACAAGAAAAAGTTTTTAGAAATTGAAAAAAAACGTTTTTCGGATAAACTGAAAGTTTTTTGTAGAGAGTGGAGGAATACGATTTTCGATTTGCTTTTTAGTGATGCGTTTTGGAATACACAACACTAATTTCGTTTCATTAAAAAAGTGTTTAAATTCTGAATTTCAGTGAAAATCGGCACATTGGAGTTTTAGACATCAGTAAAAACTTGTAGGAACTTCGGGTAATGAAATTTCACGACTAAACGTAGTTGAATCTGGGGAAGACAATGAAAACTAAAAAAAAGTGTTTAAATTCTGAATTTCAGTGAAAATCGGCACATTGGGGTTTTAGACATCAGTAAAAACTTGTAGGAACGTTTTTTTGTTCACAACTTTTTTTTTGTCTAAACGTAATATTGTTGTCTTAAACGAGCAGTTACTGGTATATTCCAGTAACTTCGGGTAATAAAATTTCACGACTAAACTTAGTTGAATCTGGGGAAGACAAACTTTGTATTTCAACGTAACCTTGTGTTCACACAACATACTTTCCAGTAATGCAATAACCTTGCCTTAACGCAACGGTTTCTGAGGGTACATTAGTCGTGTTAATATAAGGAATGGTGTTAAGAATGAGAATATTTAAAGCCTTTTTAACTTCTTTGTCCATTTTAAGGGCAGAAAATATAATCTAAAATTAAAAAAACTGCCGGTTAACGGAAACTGCTGGTTAATGGATACATGCTTGGGCGTTTTTGCTAGAAAATTTTCGAGCAAAAAACTGTCGATTAACGACAAATTGCGTAGGCGCTGTCGGTTAACGGGGTGTCGGTTGGCATTGATCTCTCGGTTAACAGACTAGCAAAATATAGGTTATTTGTACGGAGTTTATAATCTGGATCTAACAATGTCCGTGAAATTTGAAATCACTCATGTTCGTCTTTCTGGGGATACAAGAAGTTATAAAAAAGAAGAAAAAGTTTTGATATTGCTATATGAAACAATTGTTAAGAAAGCAAAGAGATAATATTGAAAATAATTAACTTAAAAACGGACAGTTAAGGCAAACTGGACGGTTAAGGGCATACCGTCTGGCGTTAGCTCTAAAAAAAATTAGCTAAAAAGAAGACGGTTAAGTACTGGACGGTTATGTACATATCATGTGTATAAGATTAAAACGCAATGATAGAAGCGCGGTATTCGACAATATGAACACACTATATGTGCATAACCAGTTATTTTAATCTGAAAAATATGTTCAAAAAGTGTAAAGGTAACTCATTTTTTGTTGAAATAGTTTAGTAAGGCGTTTGGTACGATAATTGGAAATTGCAATAAGTTCCGGTCCAAAACGTTTTAAGACAACCCTGATTTATTAAGATAACTGGTTAGTTGGTTATAGACGTTACGTACCTTAAATCTCAAATAAGAATCAAAAATCATTGTTGGCGGGAATAGGTGAGATTTTTATCAATCAATGGCTTAAGCTGTAGAAAAGTCAAATAAACTGAATAAAACAAAAGTAAATGTTGGCTATTGTAACCCAAATATCACAATATTGTTACCTCACACAAGTTTATTTATTTCAAAAAAAGCGCTAAAAAGACAAATTTGAAGGGTTAGACAGCCAACGACCCCGAATCGTAACAACAATTAAGTCATGTCCCCAAATCGTTAAGATTTTTTGAACCAAAAATTGTAATGATTTGGGAGTAGAGATTGTACATGCTTTTGCTAAATTTTTAGAGTTTTCTACTAGATAATTATATAATCTCAGGTAAACATTTTTTTTTAATATTATTATCAGGTCATAAATGTCTCTTTTTTTCGGAAAATAAATAACATGAAGCTCAAGTAAATCAAAACCGGATCAAAATCGACATATAATCCACAGAGGCCAATGTTTACAAATTGTATGCATGAAATTTTATGTAACAGTGTCGAGTTTATACGGATTCAACATATTGTAATAAATACTTAATTCTTAAATGAAAAAAATAAAGTTTACGGGGGAGATAATTTAGATATATGATCTAACCTACGCATTTTAATCAAATACGAATTTTTATCTTACTGATTCTACCAAATTAAGATTACCAATTTAAAACTCTTTCACAGGCTTTTCAATCCAGAAAAAATGAGGATTCCTTTATTTAGACAATCAAGTACATATTTTAGTGTACGAACGTTTTACGTACGAACGTTTTATGTTCATAATCTAGAAATCTTTTTCAGCTATTAACTTTTTTTTGACATTCATTATTGGAGTCATTCCCGTCCCCAAAAAAGAAAGAATATATATATATATTCCGATCTAAAGAGTAAATCTGGTGCTACCGAGATAAACCGACTTTAGGTGGATAAAAATTTTACGTAATTTAGTTTTTACCGTGTTATAAAATGACATATACGTAATTTAGTTTTTACCGTGTTATGAAATGACATATGCGTAATTTAGTTTTTACCGTGTTATGAAATGACATATGCCTCAAAAACCTTTTGTGACGTCTTCATTTTTCGAGACAAATTTGGAATTTAGGTCACTTTTTGTACTTGGGGGTACACCAAAATCCGAAAAATCCACGGCATTATAGTTGCCTATAAAAATGGCTTCAAGGTACTTTATTATCTCTAAATTTTCTAAATTTTATTCCCGTACTTAAACGTAATTAGTCACTAATTGAACCCGGGAAACTTCAAAACGAGGTTATTTTCAATAATTAGTTTTCACGTGCTCTTTTTTTCTGACGTGTCGCCCCGTTAACCATAGATGAAAATGGTGAACCGTTGTGTTTTTGCAATCATATTGACCAAAAATGTCCAAGGCTAGTTAAATAAGCCGGTGCTGTTATATTTCACTTTTTTTCTGACAGGAAGGAGGAAAAGATTGATAAAAGTTTTTGAGTACTTATTCAATTACGGTCTAAAACAGGAACTACGCCAGGTGCGGTGTTATCAGGCAGGTTTCACGACTGTAAAACCGCTTGATAACTGCGCAGGGTGTATAATAACTGCGCAGGGCATAGACAGAAAAATAGAAAGATTTTTGCGGAAAAAACCCGCCTGATAACTGGGTGCCGCAACCTTAGTGTAACAAAATGATGGGTTCTGATTTGAGATTTAAATATACAATCGACCGTACGTATGTGCATTAGCTGGCAAAAATAACTTGTGTAGTATTTAACAATTTTGTCATCATTACAGGGTTAGTTCTGGTTATAAGGTCACAAAGTGTGACCGTTATAAGGCCAAGTCATCTTTTTTGCATTAACGTCAAGTCAAATTTTTTTGTGAAAAAATCTTTGAAATCATGTTTTATCACGCTTTTCTGGATGAAGAGAAAAAATCACATTTGGAGAAGACAAAAATGACATCTGTTAAGTCTAAAATTTAGACTAAATCATTTAAAGTAAATGAGAACATAATTGGACAGACTGTGTGTTCTCGATACGTACATGTTACATGATAAAGTAAAATGAAGATGTATTCTAGAAGTACACATTTTATAACTTTGTTAATACTTTATTTTAAGGTCGATACATTTTTTACAAAAATTTTTTCAGACGGTATATCATTCAAAGAAATCGTTACTCATTTGGGTAATTAGACTCGGAATAAAAAAGCGTAATTATTTGGGTAATTACGTCATTTCGTAACTTATTTGGGTGTAACTTATTATGGGTGGGGACAGTAATACATTTCCTGCCCAGTTATCCCGCATAATGTCCCTCATTTGTTTTTTTTTATTTATGAACTTGAAAATAAAAAAATAAATTACAATTTTTCGCGAGATAACTGCGCAGTATGTGGCCAAAACAGTCGACAAATTCTTTTCCGAAAATTTGCATCATAAGCATATAAGCGTTAATTTTTGCAAGATAACTGCACTCCATGTATATCGTAGATAAGTTAATTATATTATGTACGAAGTAACATTATACGAAGAGTAATATTATGGGCAAGGTTCGGCAAAAACCGATTTAAAAAAAAAACTCAAATTTCCTCAACTGGCTAGTATAATTTGTGAAAAAAAACTCAATTTTTCTCAACTGGCGAGGTCAAAATTTAAAAAAAACTCAATTTTCCTCAACTGCTGAGGTCAAAAGTAAAAAAACTCAACTTTCCTTAACTGCCCAGTTGGAAAAGTAGAAAAAAACTCTGCTTTCCTCAACTTCCCAGTTCGAGCCAAAAAAAAAACTCAACTGTCCTCAACTGCGCAGTTTGAGGTAAACAACTAAACTTTGCAGCCCAGTTCAACAGTTAGTAAATTCAACAGCCCTTTTTAATCTGTTTTTAATGATTTTATTGATTTTTGGACCCAGTAGGAAAATATAAAACCACCACGTCAAAAACCATAAAACCCTTATGGGGGTCCGGTCATAAAAAAAATGAGTAGTGCATATTATTCCTGAGCTGAAACTGTGTCTAAATGAAGTTTTATACAATTTGGTATTTGAGATCTCTGATACACGTCTAAACCCATAAAACCCCATATTGGGTTCCGATCTTAAAAAGTTAGGATGTGCATATTATTTCTGAGCCGAAAATGAGTCTAGGTGTTACATGTCCGGTCATGGGTCCGGTCATTTAAAGTTAGGTATTGCATGTTATTCCTGAGCTGAAACTGAGCCTAACTGCAAAGTTTTCTTATTACTGAGGTCAAGCTGTACCTAGTCCTAAATTGGAACATATACCAAGAAAGAACCAAGTCTTAACAAATTATAATACTAGTTTATTCAAATTATCACCTGTCTACGTAACTTAACATCACGTAACTTTAACAAAATAAAATCTGTCTTTTTTCGTTTTTTTTAAATTTACATTTCAACGTTGTCCCCGTGTAACAAACAGTTGTTTTGAACGTCAATTAGACCATTGGTAGAGTTGAAATAGTTAAAGAGTAAACAACTTTGAAAACCAAAAATCTAGAAAAAATGCCTAAATTGACGTAAGTTAACAGTTTTGTCAATTTTTGACAAAAAAGTCTGAATTGACGAAACTTAACAGTTTTTTTCCTAAGTTTTCCAGCACTTCTGCGTACGCGCTGCTCATCTAACTTAACAAAATGGACGTAACTTAACGAAATGCACGTAACTTAACACGTTTTTTAGAGAAAAAATTCATAAGATATTATGTAAACGTAACTACAACGTAGTTACCGGACTGGGTTGTGTCCTACAACGTAACTACAACGTAGTCACCGGACAAAAATGGACACCGATCTTTATAAAAAATCTGCAAGTGCCTGTGGTTTCAAGAAAAATATGGCTAGTCTGGTCACTTTTTAATTTGTATTTAACCAACTTACGGGCAACCCAGATAAATGCAAACAAAAACGTTTATAAGGCCAATGATTTTAATAACGAATGTGCTTCAAATACGGACGGTGCTATTTTCACGTATAAAAACGTCAAGAGTTGTACGTTAAACGTCGATTTTTGCTTAGAAAAATGTCGAAAATGAAATTATTAACGACAGTTTGCTATGCTTTCAGAGTTTTACCCGTAAAAATTTTAAGTTTGGTGAATTGTTAGACCTAAGTTGTCATTTTCTAGCCTTTATTTCGACCAAATTTTGTCGAGTGAATAAACACAAAAAGTTGACGGAATTTGTAATTACTGTTCGTCAGTTAATCTCGAGGCAATTTTTCAGAAGTCTAATTTTATGAAATCAATTGAAATAAGTGTTGATAAAGTAGTCTGCCCGATAACTGACTAGGCTTGCATGTTAAGGCCAATCATATTTATTTTTGAAATCAGCGCAAAAATTGACCAAAATGTTGTCGCCTTCATTTTTTGATATCATGACCGGATCATACCAATATTTAAGAAAATATAAAACTCGAAAGAAGTTGTCGGGACGATTGTGGTCGTGAAGCACGGGGGTTAAGGTATTTTTGGGACCAAACTTCTTCCAACAAAAAAATAAGGACAGGGCTTTAGAATAAATCAACAACTGACATTATTTTTAGATTACAGGGCGTCTTATGATTATTGAAACACATTTGGCAGCTGACTCCCACATATGCGCATGACGATATGAAACATTCGTGAGCACCATAGTTAATGACAATTATAACAAGCAAAAAAAAATTGGGACAATTTAGGAAGTCTAATGGAATTAAAGGTGGTACTTAAAGGGTTGTTTTCATAAAAGGAAAATAAACGCAGCATTTAATCGGGTGCTGGCACTTTCGAGGGCAAGGATTGTATTTAAAAATTACGTAAAACTAAACAGAAAGTTTTGATACAGCCTACCGTAGTGTATTTAGCGAAGAAAATAAAGTGTCTGTATTCAATTTTCACTTCTTGAAGTTCAATTTCCTTAAATTTTATGCTCAAAAAGTAAAAAAAGAGTACGTAAACTTAAAAATTCAAGATTTTAAAGAGTCTACATGTTTAAACACCGGAAGGGTCCGTATTGGGGAAAATGATTTTTTCACTAAAAAGAAGTCTATTGAGAGCATCGTCCTTATTGCTTGCTCCCATTTAAGGATTTTGTTTCCTTATAAACCTTTTTAAAATGTTTTCTTTGTTATGGAGTGTAACTTACAATTTTTGACATGAACGTATTAAAAATGAACATGATATATTTGATACTATAATTTTGATAATTCGAGCGTTGTAAGTTTAGGTCAATTCAATGGGTAGAACATTTTCTAAGATAGTTTTAGATTTCTATACCGTATAGCCTATAGGGTTGGGGCAGAAAAATATTACAGTCTCTCGTTATGATACACATGAAAACGCGAATGTTTTTCGTATTTTGTTTTTGTTTTACCTTTTCCCAAATGTTATTTTAAGTTAAATTATAGAAAAGAAATCAAAAAACGTAATATAAGCGTGAAATATACACATGGTGAGAGTCGTTAAGTAAAAAATACCCTGAAAATGTGCACAACAAGAATGTCGCTCGGTTAACCATCGGTATGGAAATTGTGCACACCAAAACAGTCACGTGATTTTTTCTAAAAAAGTACACGTCAAGGCAGTCGTGCACATCAAGTGACTGCACATGAAGAAGGTCGGGACTTGTTAAATGAATACGTAGGCGGATATTTAAAAGACACACCTTCTACGTAAGGATTTACAATTTGAGAATTGATAGCATAAACCTGATTTTAATTAATAACTTCCTTACATTGACAACCATAATTGCGTAATATTACCACTTTTTGGGTCATTTTATTTTCAGGAGGTGTAAATCATATTGGGTCTAAGGCAATCTAATGTGTAAAAGTTTAACTTACTCAAGGTTTGTTCTCAAACTTAGTGTTCAGTTACTTAGATAGGTGAAAAACGTCACAACTGGTAAAACTGACTATATCACACCATAATATGTAATGGTTAGATCCGGTATCATGCTTTTTAAAAAGTAAGGGTGACCTTTTTTACCTAGAAACCATAGTCTGCCTGAACCTTAGCTAAATGAATATTTGTGACAGTTATGAAAAACGTGGGCATGCCAGTTACACGCTGATTAGTTAATTAGCCAATAACATTAGGTTATCAACACTTACTCAAGATAAGAAGATCGTAAAGTCAAAAACAATATTACATTATATAATATACTTTGTCAGAACTATGTTTTCGCGAAAATTATTTGATCGTTTTTTTTTGTATTTCTTGTTATTTTTCAGATAAATTGCAGTGACATGCATGTAAAAGGATTCATGATTTCCTTGAAACCTTCCTACCCTGAGGTTTCAATTCATTCGTAAAATTCCTCAGGAGTAACTTGTATCGAAGATAGTTTTATTATTCTAGTCCTACTGAAATTTCAGCTCCTTGAACCTCAAAAGGACAGAATAGTACTTTTTTTATACATTTGCCGTGGCAATAGTTTTACCTATTCACTACCATAAAAAAAGTGCTTTAAATCTTACTCGTTTAATAATTATGCGTTAAACACTACAAGTTGGGTTATCTAGCGTTAGTCAGATTAGTCATCTCAGAAGGCGTATATTCAACCATCAACTTATTATTTCATGGTTATAGTATAGTTTATAGTTATATTTTTGTAGTAAAAATGCATGAACATACAAATTTCATTTTGAATGAGTCACTCATACCCAAATATACAAAAAAATCATGTCAATACGAACGGGTCCACTTTTACGAAAGGTGTTGATTTCCACAAAATTGTCCATATTTTGAAAAATTTTTTTTTAGATCCAGAACAAAATGTTAAATTGTCTTGTTACCGAAGCCCCTAAATTGGATTATTTTATCTTCGCGCTAAATCAAATTAAGCTTTTCCACCTACGTTCTTACTAATTATTTTAGGAATATAATTTTTTTTTTTTTTGATTAACTGATTTATATTCGAAAAGTGAAGACAGGGTGTATTTCACTTTTCTGTAAACTAGACGTACCAGACGTACATTATCTTGGAAAAGTTTGTGGCTTAATTGAACCAAGTTAACGGACAATAGGGTCATATTACCAACATAACGGTACACTGTGTGGGCGATTGATCAAAATTACGTAGGCGAATCCAAGATACTAGAAAATAGATATAACGTAACTCAAAAGTATTGCGGAATACGTGTTTTTTTATTTTAAAACGCTAAGATAATAGAAAATAGGGTTTACCTAACTCGAAGGTATTCCAAAATACGAGTTATGAAAGTGGAAAATTACCATTTTACGAAATTTTATTAATTTTTAAGCCCAGGACAATTAGGTGCGATTCTAGATTATTTGCTTTTTCGATTTGGGAACTATTTTGTTGGAAAAAGTTTGCCAAAATGAAGCCAGATAATTGAAAAAAAAGCTCAAACTATCTAGATAAAGGTAACAAGATACGGTACATCTGATGTACATCAAAACCGGAAAAACGCGACTCAAAACTTAGGACGTGCATTTTTGGGTCAAAAATGTTCGACAAAACATACGTTTAAATGCGATTGATAAAAATTATTACTATTATTAGATACAAAAACAAAATCTTGAGTAATCAATTAGACGAAAAATTTCAATTTGACGCGTAAACTTCAGTCTGGCCTAAGAGTGTTTAGTGTGATATCTGGGTAGTACTCTTTTATGAAACTGAGTTTAACCGTGTTTCGTCGGTTCTCGGTTGTTTTTATCATATTCACGTTAGAAATAATTGATAATTCATTATTTCCTCATAACACATTCGAAAATTCCTTTTCATAAGATTACAAAAATCACGAAAATTGTCAGGTACTTTTTCATAGCAGAACGAAGTCGTATTTAAGGCTTTTCAAACCATCATGAAAATTAATTATATGCATGGAATACGTAACTACAGGTCATTTTTGAGAATATCGTCCAATGACAATATAATAGGTATTCAAAGCTCGTTAACTAAATTTCATCTTATTCGGGTTTAATCGATTTAAAATATGACGGTTAGATAGTATTAACGGTTTACGTAATTATACCGTATGTTATACGCAGTATTCGGGAAACCAGGGGAAAGAGGGTTCTCACTGTGGTTTACCAGTAAGATGACCAAGTGCAATTTTTTAAAAGTTACCGAAGTTAAGGTTACCTTGAACGAAAGTTTATGATATTTGTTAACAGAGTACTGAAAATAACGTTTCAGTTTACGCGTTCACAAATCAACTAATATATTCATGACTTTATTTCTTTCCGGTTTCGAGTTAGTCTACGCTTGCGCTTCGAACGTATACCCATTTACGAAATTTGGTTGGATTCAAGATTAACGATTAACGGTTGAACGGAAACTTGAAAAATGTTTGGGTTTCTCAAGACGGGAGCGCAGCTGTCAACAAATAATATAACTTTCACGCACGAATTATATGTATTGGAGTCCGATGGAACACCCTTGGCCGCTTCTCCGAGTTAAGGTACGCTTTCTCGTGTTTGTAGGACATAAATTCGGAAAAAAAGGTTTTGGTCACGTATTAGGGGACAAATTTCGACTAAAATGACTAAAATTCTTAAATAATCGTACGAGCAGCAATTCTAGCAAGAAAACTGCGCACCCTATAAATTCGAAACAAGTAAGGAACATTTGGTGTATTAACCTTCGGGATTTTTACAAGGTATTTTCGAAAGGCGTTTCAGATTTTTCTTATGGTATTCAGGTACGCATTAATGACTTGGGCGTAACGATGTGAGTTCCTTGTGACAATGTGGAATAACTTTTATGATAAAGATTGTTTGACTTAAATACTTTTGCTGAACATAAACATTGTATAATTCAAGTGGCATTTTTTAATGCTGAATCTTTAATTCCATGAGATACATTCCGAAAGTATATGTCTTCAAATAACGGCAAAAATTATACTTTAAATGTCGTAGCATACAAACAGAGTTACAGTATGAGTTATCAGGTTCGATGTAGATTGGTTGTTATGATAAGTGTACCATAAGTTATGACTCATAACTGTATATAACGAAAAATCAAATAAAACGGCGCCCCTCACAACAAATTGCTTAGTGTTTTACACAACCGATTACTCAGAGCTAATAATATTTTAAACTATCATGTTTTTAAAGCCCAAAAAATGAAATAATGCCAGGTCATGAGCCACAAAAAAAACACTTTAGAGCTAACCGTATTAAACATAGTCGTGATTTACGGCTCAAAAAATGAACATGTTTATCAACCCGAAAGGCCAGTCAATATACCGAGTCAATTTTTCGTTAAATTTCATTATTCATTCATAGTGCATATGGCCTTTCGTCATCACAAAAACATTCGTCATAAAAACCGCCGGGTGGCGGTAGTGCACTGGTTCAAAAAATGGGCGAGGTTAAAGCTTCGGACCAAGGAATCTTTTCAAACAAAATGTCCTTTAGGCGGTATCCGACGTATAATATTTTGTATACGGTTTTGTAATCAAAATCGACGATTCACCAAATCAAACATATGTTAAGAATTATACATTATTATGATTTATGTTGGACACTGAAAAAGTTATAACTAAAATTATAAAATCTTGCTTGTTAGACAAATATGATAGGTTAAATTTAAAAATCACAGTCATTATAAACTTGTAGTTGAAATCAGTATTGAGCAGTTCGGTTTTCATAGCTTTAGGTTGGATAACGATGAAGCATGTTATCTAAATAAACAGAATGGCTTAGTCCCAACAACTTATTTGTTATGTTGTTGAGCGAACTCCTAAGCAGTTATCTTTCAATTCTGTTCGATTTGTTTCAGCATTTTATTAGTGGGAATTACCTATTATTTCTAAAACGGACTTGTATTCGAAATTTAACTACTTTTTCTGAACGTACGGTGAAAATAAATTTCAAAATAATCCTGCTTCAGACTTCGTAGCTAAGTCACAATCAGAATATAGTTTGAGTTACTAGATATGTCATCTCGAAATATTATACATAACTTAAATATGTAATCTTCTTTAATTTTGAGCAAAACTGTTTTAGCGTTGTTTTCCACATTAGATGTTATGTGTATGTTGGTATTAAGTGAAATATAATGAAGTCGTCTAGCAAAAAAAATTATTTGAACAATACTATGTCCGATTAAAAAAAACTCAGTTATTCTTTATAATCTATTGATTTGTGTGAGTTTGGAGATCCCATTTGTATTTTTTCTACACTTACTATTCGATACAGATTAAAACAAATGAGATATATGAAAACATATATAAAATTGGTTGAATAGGCGGAGTGATTACCCCTTTGTTAGATAACTGCTTAGGTGTTACCCGTGTGGCGCCTAAAACCCTTTTGACTTATAAGTTATGTCTTGGGCGTCCCAATTTTGAAGTAAAAATAAGCGTCTCCACGGTATCAGAAAATATTTGCAATAATATTCTTTTTTTGATATTTGAGGCAAAAAAAATTAACCAAAAATTTTAAATCTGCTAAAAATTCTTAGCGGTTGCCTTTTTAAGGGCCGAAAAGCCTTTTTATTTTGATATCAAACTTGACAGATCTTCGTTTATTTTTTTAATAGGAAATATGTTTGTAATTAAAAGGTAACAAAGTCTACTTATTCAATGTATTTTCCATCATATTTTTGACAAAATTTGTTGTTTGGTCTCTTTTTGCAGTTTTTCTTACCGTGGTTACGCTTAACCCAAAAATTGTTAATTTTTGCCAATTTGGTTGTACTCACGTTCTCATAATAAACATATTTTTTATGACGAGAGAGCATGATATTTTTGACAATGTTTAATTTGAAAATATTATTCTTTGACCTATTAATTGAATAACCGAGTGTTTTAAGTTTTCACCGCGTCCGATTTATTAAGTTCAAGAATTTTCAGCTGCTAATAAGGCTGTCTAGTCAAACTAAAAATGTTATGTGGACAGTAGACTTTTGGGAAATTTTTCGAAATTTTTGCGTAGGTTTAAAAACTTCGAAAAAAATTACTTCGATTTATTACTGAAAACCGGTAATTAACGGTAAACGACAAATTAATTTGTAAAATAGAGGTAAAAAGCGGTAACTTTGAGTGATTTATATCAAAAAAAAACGGTATTTACCGGACAATCATTGGTTGGTTTGTGAAAGTAAGTTCATAATGGGTATGTTCATAATCGGAATCTCTGACCCCGATTTAGTCTATAAATAGTCGAAACCGGTAATTTAAATGAAGATGGACTACAAAACCGACAATTTGACACATTTCCGTTTTGTTTTCAAAATTCGGGTCCGGCCAAAATTTGCGCCTTGGTCGACTGTCTGACGCGCTTACTTTTTTTCTCACTATGTGCTGTTTTCCGGTCTAAAATCACGTGTTTATAATTTGACCACCAAAAAAGCGCCGCTTTGTGGTGAAATTGGAAAAAAAATTGTGGTTTTTTAAGTACCTTGGTTACTCAGCTCCTTTTTTTAAAAGGGTTGTTATCTGTAGGCTGTAGTATTCAATAAGCTTAAAAAATTGAAGATAAGTTTTGATATCTTTCAATTTTGTCGAATATCTAACAAAAATTTTTTTTTTTTCTTTCGTCACCGCGCTTGATTTTTTTTCCATTATTGCGTTATCTTTTTTTTTTTTTTTAACTTCGAGCCCAATTTGCTGCAGCTGCAGAAAAAAAGTTGATATATAACGAATAATCAACTAAAAATAATAGCCGGTTTTCATCAATAGCTCTTATTTTGAACAGGAAAATTGCACAATAGTGACCGCTTTACTAAATTGGTTTTATGTACACCACCTAACACCATCAAACGTCAAAAAACTGTTAACATAGTGTAATTTTGTTAACATATAAAGTGTATATATATATATAAAAAGTCGAAAAGAGAGTTCGTCGATAAATTGTTATCTCCGTTCATAATTATCCAAAATAAAAAATCGATGAAAAAACAGCTAAAATTGACAGATACGGAACCAAAAGAAAAAAAAATGTAAAATAAGGGAAAATTTAAAGATAAGCCGGTAAACTTTTTGTTAAAAAAGTGTAAGATAACTAGACGAACAGATTAAATTGTAACATAACGGGTTGTAACATAGGGGCGCACCTGGTGTAGATGATTTTTGTTAGAAATTTTTGACGGATTAACCTTATCACCTTTTGCCTTTATCCACTTTATGATTTTTTCGTCGACAAATTACCCTTCAGGCAAATTTCCTTTTCGACCATTAAGTCATGATACCAATTCAGTCGGTGTCTTTTATGGACATAATGCCGGAATTTGCGAATCCAAAAATATAAAAACAATTTTTAATGATAATTTGATAATTCTTCGGTAAAGATTTTTTTTTTTAAATGTATTGAAATTTGACTGATTCTAGATCTATGTTTTTATGTTTATCTTTTTTTGGGAAACTTCCCAAGATTTGTAACGTGTAAAGATGCTTCTTTCCCGTTATAGGACTATTTTGCGAATTGCGCAATTCAAAAACTCGTTATAGGGCTAATGAAATTGTTTTAGTTGTTGATTTCGTAACAATAACGTCAGATTTTTGGATATGTTAGTTTCTGAGTTCAACAATTCTAATTGAGAGTAATAAGACTGTCAATGACTTATATACAGTATGACAGGGATGAAAATTGCAAAAAAAAAATAAAGAATGCAATTTTAACGTTTTTAACACAACGTTGTACATATATTCCAAATGTATTTCCAACGTGACTTTTTCATACCGTTTTTTTATGATTTAGTAGCGAACAATTTGACTCTTTACTAAATGTCAAGGTCACAAAATTTTGTAAAAGGTAGCAATTAGCCTCCTTTTACTTTTTAGTTTTTATAAGATTTCTCGATTTCATTTAGTGGAAAACAGTAGTGGAATGCATCGTGTAGAATATTTTCTATAACGTTTTCCCATGAATTAAAGTTTGTTAACAATGCTATCTACCCATCCTTATAAAAGTTTAAAAATGAATGGCCTTGGAGGGAAAAAGATTAATTGTAGTTTTTGTTTAACTCTACTTAAAGAACATTTTCAGTGCTCAAAAAAGCGTCCGTCACGGAACAAGGGTGAATAATGTTTTGTAAATATGTTAATAATAATATAAAACGATGTTAAATTAATTTTAACCTCACGCTGTAGGTTATTAGTGAAGGTTTTTAAATCAAAAACTTGTTGTCCCTTGTTAAGCTCTCCGACTGTATGCCACAACGGGCTTTCAGAGAATAAAAAAATAAGGTGCTAAAATTTCCACATTCACCCTAATTATAGGTTGTTCATGACATTATATGTAGTTATAGTTAGTATTTTTCTAGAGGCCTTTAATATGTTACGTATTCGTTATTTGAAAAATAATCTAATTTTTCTCAACAAAAAATATGTTACTATCGACATAACTCGTCATTTTGAAATTGGCCTAAAAATCCCATTTTCAATGGCCCTTATTTATATAACCAAGCAAAACGTAGAGTTGAAATTTAACTCATTGACAACAGTCATCCAGGAGATGCTAAATTTTGAAGAAATCGAGGGTCCGATAAAAAATGGCTCAAAAATTTCGATTTGTCTGCACAGCCTTATTGAAAAAACTACGGTTTTCTTAAAACACGTAAAATTATTAGTTTTAAACAATTCCAAGGAAAATAGGGACGAATATTACAAATCTGACATGATTTTTGTTTTTAAAGAGAGTAAAATTTGTTCACTAAAAAAGGGACCTTGTAAACGTTCAAATACTGTATAGACCCTGAAAGGCATGGTGCTGAATAATTTACCCGAATTATACTAAGATTATTTGCGTGATTACCCTATTGGGTTATCGAGTCGGGGCTATATATGAAGCGATAACCTTATTGGGAAACCAAAAGGGCATAGAGTAATTTTTAGGGCGTTTTTCGACAAGAAAAATTCGAAGATAATGGTATCTATCCATACTACAAAACTGTTCATTTTTCGTCCCATGTTAACTCCTATAGACTATAGGCTATAGTCGCAAAATTACAGTTTTTAGTTATAAATTGTATTTCAAACGAAAAAAAAAATCCGTTTCTATACCAGCAACCCTCACTCGCAAATTTTCAGCTAAATTGTTGTATTAAGAAAATTCTATCTGAATGTTTTATTCAAGTTTTAGTAACTTTTTTACAAAAACTGTTTTCGTCAAAGTAGGGCTTGAAAGTAAGTTTGAATTTGCCGAAAATGCTTTCTTCTTTTCCTGTAAAACCAAAGCGTAATACACATAATTAGCATTTAACTTTGAATAGTTTGTCTGAAAAATGGCCGGTTAACGCCACATTGCCCAATATCGGACAATTCACTGCTCAATACGTAGGTGATTTGTTAAAAATTCTCTGAAATGCAAACTTGACGGTTAATGACAGATAAGCCTGACATTCGTGTTTATCAAAAAATCTAACTTTTTTGAAAATTATCGCAAAATTTATATTCGGAATGTGATTAAAAGTCTTTATAACACTAAAAAAACCAAAACATTATGTCAGGTGAGTGACTTTGCTTGGTATCGTTTCTTATGAGGGGACTATGGTACTATACATAAGTTACAGTTGAAAACGTAGATCTACCGTTTGGCTCCCAATCCAAAGAAAATTAATGGCACATAAAAGCTCTGTTATGATATGTCCTATAACTTATAAGGTATGTACTGTAACGAGCGCAATTTAATTATTCACTACCAATAACTGGTAATTAAATTTCGAACTTTTAACGGATTTTCACAACGGGACCCTTCCAGGCCGTTCGACAATTTAAAAAGGCCGAACTCGGTCCTACAATGACGTCCTAGGTCGTTTTTGAACTAGGTTAGTTTTCTCTAAAAACAATAAATATAGGACAGAAAATGTGTTATACGCTTACATGACTAAAAGTGAATCTACATTTCACCTTGTTATGTAATCAGCAACAGTTATTGTTTCTTTTTTGGTAGTTTGCTCACTATATGACGTGAACAAATTCATTCAGCGAGGGCGGACCATGGAAACTTCTAAATTTCAATTCGCGCGACAATTTACTTCTTTTTAAGAGTTAATATAGTATTTAATATATACTGAACAATTATATTTTAGACATGTCCAAAAATTTCGGGGTTTAAGCTCGATTTTTTACACTTTTAAATATAAAGGAATAAATATTTGATCATATAGGTCGACTAACTTTAGAAAGTTTTCTGTATATTTTACAGTGTGGAACTTATGGTGACCCTATTAATCTGAAGAAGCTTTTTTTAGAAAACCAATTTTTCAATATCTTCAAAACATAATTATTTGGCTTCTATGAGTCATAAAATCAGAGTAGTCAA
Organism: Oikopleura albicans; assembly: GCA_004367875.1. NCBI lineage: Eukaryota > Metazoa > Chordata > Appendicularia > Copelata > Oikopleuridae > Oikopleura > Oikopleura albicans. Next base: position 34,147 of record SCLG01000762.1, read on the forward strand.
TTCTTCGTGACTGATAAATTATCAGTGATAACTGCACAAATAAAAATTTTACGCGTTTAGAACTGCTTATGTTAGGTTTTATAGCAAAACTTTGTTTCACCACATTTATATACAAATTTTGGACGTAAGCGGATTTCGCAGTCTTTATAGCAGATTATTAGGCACGTCGTTTTTTGTTCTTCACGGTACTCTAGTTGTACTTACTTTTACATCACAATAATCATATATAGCTTGTGAGTAAAATCCTGTTTTGCCTGATGATTTTTTATCAAGCAAGTTTCGTATTTGAATCCACGCGTTTCGTGGATTTTTTCGCGAAAAATGATTTCTTATAGTATTTTATCGTCGCTTTGCGCAAACTTTGGAAATCAAAATAGATAAAAAAAATATATTAAACTTATTAAAGTTGGTCAACCGTTTTGTTCAACCTACATGTTTTTTTTGCTGAAAATACAACCACAATTTTTTTGTACATAGACTTCTCGAACCTCAATTAGTACACAAAAAATCAATTTATAATAAAAGTAATTTTATAAGTAAGTTGTTCATAATGTAGTACCAACACTTCTTATTGGAACATTAGGTTGTGATTCAAGAGTATTACTCAAATTGTCATTTTCTCATGGGATAGAAGTTTCGAAGGTAAATGGAAATTAAGAGTGGTTTCTCGACCCGTTTGTTAAGTTTACATGAAAACTTTTGAATGTTATTATATTAGTACCGGTTTTTCAGTGTAGATTTAAATCTATTTATTTTATTTTATTTATTTATCTTTAAGTTAAGTGGCGCCACCTGGTGAGTCCACGTCTTTTCACAATTTCCATTAATATTACTCATATATTGAATATGTACCTTTTCTCCTATGAGCTTAATGACAAATTAAATAATAAAAAGAACGTTGTAGATAATGATTTTTTGACTTGCCGTTGAACTTCGCAAATTTGGGTTTCACGGTTGTTATTATCTGACGTCTTACTTCTTTGAATTGCGTACATCCCACATAATTTTTGAATACTTCAGTTTTGATCTCTTGCATATCTCTATCAATGTTTGTTTGTTTTATTTTGTAATTTTCATTTGGATCCAGTTTAAAAATCCAGTTTTTTCAGGTAGGACCTCCATTTGAGCTATTAAGGTAAAAAGTACCCAAATAGCTGTTGATAAAAAAGTACTCGTATTTTTGGAGGTCATTTTATTTAGGAACCAAATAGAGAACTGATCGTCAAAGCCGTCGGTTTATTCGTTTATGGCTTTGACATTCAGTTATGCAGCAAAGATAACTTTGACATAGAACCTAATTAAGGGGTAGTCATAAGTGAGGGGTAGTCATAATTTGAGGTATAATACCTCAGTATTACCACTATACTATGTAATGACCCCGTTTTGTCTCAATATTTTCATCCGGGTAAAAAATTGGCAATCTTCTGGGCCTCAAGCGGTTTTGTATTTTTTAAAGAAATATTTCGAAAAAAACAAGTTGAAAGAATATAAATTGGTGAAACACACAGTCGCTCAAGTATTCACTCAACAAAAAGCCAAAAAAGACACGATTTTAGTTGAAAAACTAATTTGATCTTTTAGCGGTAAAAATAGTTGACCTTATAACCAACAACGCTTGTAATTAAATTGCGCAGAACTCCTACAGGATAAATCAATGGTAAAATATTTTAATTGGTTAACGGGTTGGAGCATTAAATACATATATAATGCTCCAACCCGTTAACCAATTAAAATATTTTACCATTGATTTATTTTGCGTTTAGATTACCGAAACCCCCGAAAATAAACGTATAGGGGAGGGCCAAGTAAGGGTAGCTTTCGTGTTTTTCGAAACATACCCTTACTTGGCGTTGTCACTTAAAAAGTTTGAATTGGAGACCATTATCTGCCTTTAATTTGCGTACCCTAACTGTCATGGCGCGCCGTGACACGGCGTACCCTGACACGCTCCCCCTGTACCGTTTTTTTTAACAAACATAATTTATTAACATGCTAATTTTAGACCGCTTTTTAATTACTAATTCTGACTGTATTATTTATGAGATCTTTTGAGCCTATGGGCACTTTTGGTTTTTTGAAGAAAAAGTTTTTCGGAGAAAACGTTTGCGGATTAATTCACCGAAAAACCTTTCCCCCGAATAACTTTTTCTTTGAACGATATTTTCTTCGACAAACNAACAATTTTTAGGTGTTTGGACCGAATGGAATTCTAATTGGTCGATGTGCTCGGCAACCTGCGGAAGTGGCCTTCAATACAAACACCGTACTTGTTTAGACGAAACAGATACCGATTGTGAAGGGCCAAGTGAAAAAACAAAAATTTGCAACTCGAACTTATGTCGTGAGTATCAGTATACAGTTTGGTTTGGATTATTTTTTGGTCTTTTGCCAATTAACCCCTGCGGATACATAAAAAATCTGAAAACCGTGTTTGAAAATAATATTATAATCTGAATGACATAATAATATATAGTCTATATAATATAGACAGATTGCAAATTTAACTGTTTGGAAGTCTTGAACAGAAAAACGAAAAAAATCTTACAAACAAATGTGAATAAAAAATTATGGAGCGGACAAACTTGTTCGTCGGAAAAATGATTTGATTGACGAAAATCTGATACACCTGAAAAGAGGGAGAAAATTTCTTTTTTTGCCCATTTGAGATTTCGCCATTTTCCCAGGCAAATTCCCAAATTTTATAATTTGTGTTTAAACTCTGAAAATTCTGTAAATCTACGGTAATTTTATTCCATTTTCCAAGGGAGCGCTTCAATTGGTACTGAATTTGTTTTGGTACCAATGCTCTTTTGGTACTTAAACTTCTTTTGGTTCTGAATTTCTTTTGGTACTGAAGCTTCTTTTAATCTCGAAACTTCTTTCACCTTCTTTTACCAATGTTTCTTTTGTTACCAAAGCTTCTTTTGGTACTGTAGCTTTTTTGGTACCAATGCTTCTTTTGGTACCAATGCTCTATTGGTACTGAAGCTTCTATTGGTACTAAAGCTTCTTTTGGGACTAAGCCAGTACCAAAAAAAGCATCAGTACCAAAAGAAAATTCAGTACCAAAAGAAGAATTGTTACCAAAAGAAGTTTCATTACAAAAAGAAGCTCCAGTACCAAAAGAAATTCAGTACCAATTGAAGTGCTCCCCTTTCCAGTGCATCGTTTTACTGCAATGAAATTTCCGTTGAACAAACTTTAAAAAAAACGCGTTACATTCGAGTTGCATAAAACGTTTAAAACGTATAATAATAATAATTAATGATTATCAAATAGCAACATGGAGTGAATGGACGGATGAATGGTCCGCATGTTCAGCCACATGCGGCGGCGGCACACAAACAAAAAGCCGCGAGTGTTTTCGTCTTAATAAAAATGAGTGCATTGGTGACAATGATATATCTAGAGGCTGTACAATTGAAGAATGTGGTAAGTTTCCAAATTACAACTTATTAACTTAGAATTAAATTTACTTAAAAAATGTATATAACATTCTCAAAAATTGGTTGTATTTTTCTCAAGTATCTTTTATTGAATCAATTTAACTTTTTAAGGCGATCGTATCTTTTTCGTTTTTTGATACGTCTTATATTTGGATTTTAACCAACGTACTACCTATCTTTTCATAAGACTCGCGCGGATTTTTCTGTTTTGGTGTATTATTTGTTGAAAAACACACAAAAAAGGTTTTTTCGAAACTTATTGAACGTTATGTTCAAATATAACCTTATACACGTCATTTTTGCGCGCTTTATGGGGCGGCTCTATCACTTAATTATTTGAACGTCTCTTTTGAATAAAAACTTCCCTAAATGGGCATGTTTTATTTATATAGTATTTTGTTTTTAATATTTTAATGTTCAGTATCACCAACATCAGTGGTGCTCAAGGACAAAATGACAATCGATCTCAGTGAGGACTGGAATACTGAATTCCTTAATATAGAAAGTGCACAATACATTGCAGTAAAACAGGGAATTCTTGATAAATTGGATGTGCTCATTAATGATGTCGGTACTGTTCAGGAACTTATTATATGGATTAGCGAGATAAACTTAACCGAACGGTCCCAAACCGATGCACACGGTAGACGACGGCGTTCGACTTCGAAAACATTAGCTGAAATTGAAATAACATTTGAAACGTCAAAAGTTGGGTAGTCGCAATGGAATTAAATATAACTTGTATGTTAATTATTAATTGTTTAATTAATTATTAATTGTTTAATTAATTATTAATTGTTAATAATTTATTAATTGTTAGTATGTTTAAAACAACCCTTACTAAACATTTTTAGTGTGCAACTTTACTAGACAGAATAAACTTTGAAAATTTACCGGTTGATGAATGAGAGATTTGCCGGAAAATTTTCAGATGCCGGTTAATAACGGGTAATCGATTTTTTGAACCCTTGGAATATCATCATCCAATCACTAGTTCCGAAAACCACCCAAGTTAATTTTATGCATACCCTAATCAAAGAAACTAGCCGACAGATTGTATCCCCTGTACCTTCAATGCATTTGATTGTGCAAGGAATTCTCAACAAAATAGATGACGGAACTTTACACAACCTGGATAATCCGAGTTATAACACAGGTATTACACCGGGTGCGCAGTTATAGGGCGTTCAGTTATCGAGCGGGTTTGGGCTGTTATCGTGCACCCTTTACTGTTATCGGGCGGGTTTTTCCATATTTTTGGATAAATGACCAAATTTCCCGCTCGTGCTGTTATCGGGCGGTTTTTTCTTTGCATATTTTTACCTTATTCCGCTTTCGCCCTGGGCAGTTGTCGGGCGCCGGATTAAAGTTTTTGTCGCAAAACCCGCCCGATAACTGCGCATCCGGTGTGTATAATAAACATTGTATTTGCAAACCGTTTAGCCGTTGTAAATCTTGAAACACAAAATATCTAACCATTGTCACAAAAAACATCAAATCGATTTTTTTTTATCTTAACTTATTTTTAGGCTTATGGGCAACATGGAATTCATTTACGGACTGTTCTCTTACCTGTGGTGGAGGATTAAAAACCCGAACACGTGATTGCTTGATTGGAAATCTGGAAATGGAAGGTTGTGAAACTGATAACCAATCGGAATCTGTACAATGTAACACCCACTTCTGCTGTAAGTTATATTTACATACCATTTGACATAATTCTATTAAGATAAACAAAAACCGGTAGCGCTTCACTTAGGCCGCAAAGCTTCACTTGGGCCAAAAGCTTCACTTGGGCCATAGGGTGGTCCGTTGGCAACACCCAGCGCCTTCGGCTCAAGTGAAGCTTTTGGCCCAAGTGAAGCATTACCCAATAAAACATAGAAATTCGGCCCAAGTGAAGCATTCGGCCCAATTGAAGCCCCAATGAAACCATAAAACCCCTTGGCCTAAGTGAAGCACCCCATAAGCTTAATATTTTACAACTTTTATATACCTTTATAAATCATTATAAATGAAGGTTCTATTCAGTAGTGATGCGTGATCATAGTTCGTAAAACCTCACAGGTTCATGAAAGCCTGCAGATTACACATATAACAGGGATTTCTGATACAATTTGGACGACTTTCTAGATATAGGGAAATTTTTCACTTTTGATAAGTAGGCCTATGAAGGACTAACTCGGAGGCGGAGAAAATCTCAAAAAACGTATTTGACATTTTAATCTTGTGCGCTCAGAATATTGATTGTACGTCATAATTTAATTTATAAATTGTCTGAAAAAGGTACTTTAACATATTATTTTTAATGATTTTTTATTGAAAGAACGTATCAGCTACGTTTTACGTACCCAAACCTCAACTCACTATTTCTTCCACTACAGCTACCACTACAACTACAACAACAACTACCACTAAAACATCATCTACCACTTCAAGTACAACTAATAGTATACTTTCTACAATTACCACCTCAACTACTAGTACGTCAACCAACGCAGGTAATTAATGACACCGTTTTTGACTACAAAGGATAGGCAATTCCGAGATTGCAGACTCGTCAAAGTCCGATTTTTCTCGGAATACGATTATCGTTTTATTTCACCAATAAAAACGATCCCGGAAAAACTGGACTGATTTTTTTTTTTCATATACACCACCTAACCATTTGACTTAACAGTTTGCAGTTGAATTAACACTTTTTTTGTCTTTTTCCCCCAGCATTTCCGCCTACGCCCTTGGGGTTTAACACGCCGCCTGAGGGTTTATCAGGCCGGTTTTGGAAGGATAAAGTGTCCTGACAAACCCTCAGGCGGTGTTTAACATTTTTTTGGATTTTTTGGTTCATTATATTGTTTTATATCATTTTTTTTATAGTTTCAAGTTTTCCAGGGTTTTAACCTACGCACTTCCCATGTGGCTTAACAGTTTGCATTTGACTTAACAATTTGCATTTGAATTAACACCTTTTTTTCGGAAAAAAATGTGTTAAGTCAAATGGTTAGGTGGCGTAGTTAGACTTTAAAAAAATTTATTCGTGATTCCTTTATTTCGCATTCGTGACTTAGTTGGTAACCCACTGTAATTGCTAATTTTCAGGCAGTGCCAGAGTATTCCATGGAGAGGCCGAATTAGCAACAACAACTCTTATTGGCGACATTTACCATCCTACTACCAGCATTGATAAAATCTTCGATGGCAAATGGGGTACAAGGGATGAGCATTATGTTTCAAGTGCATATGAGGCAGGTACCCAAAGAGGTGTCCAAATTGATTTTAAGCAGTCGATGAGGGTTAATGATGTTCGAATGTTTACCCGCCGAGATTGTTCAGGAGCTGATGAACAAGTGTGCTTGGAGAGGTACAAAAACGTGTGCCTTTATGTGGATGGACAGCAGGGTGCCCAGTGGTCTGCAACTTTAGAAGCACAAAAAATAATATTAAAAATCCGAAGTGTGTATTTTGTTGCTTTTGTGACAAAAAAAAATTGAACAAAAAATAAGACATTTCGATGTGACTTGAAAATCTCTTTCAAAAACACATTATTCTAGAACGTCTGGAATTTCGGATCTGTTTATTATTTTTCAACATTCTGTCAGTATTAGTATATCATACCCTGAAGATGGCGAAAGCCGAAAATTTGGTAATCAAATAAAATACATATTGCAACGTAAAAGTCACTTTTTCGGTGCCTAGGACTGAAAATGGTGGGTGGCTATATGAAGTTTTTTGATCAGTGGATTGATGACTATCTGTTGGTAGGTCCAAATTATGCATTTGGGCAAGTTTTGAAAAGGGTTAATTTCTCCATGGGCACCCTAATGGACAGAAGATCTCATGCACGCCAGAGGACCTCGGAATACCTCCGCCAACGTTGAACTTCTTGACCAGCTCGGCGAATATGATTTTGGAAGAAGGCATTACTGTCCCGATTACCGGACAACAATTCAAGTTGCTGTTCAATCAGGAAACATATGCTCAAATTGCTGAATTGTACATCGATTACTCAGGTAAGATTAGTGGAAATTGCTTATTATCGAAACGCCTGGGAAAAAGAAGTTATAGCCTATAATTTATAAGTTTGCCGGAATATACACAGGGTGCGCCGTTAACCGGCACAAAAATTTTGAAAACCTGCCAGTTAACGGCAAATAGACCGGTTAACGGCACACCCTTTGTAACTGAACTGTTAAAAATCTTCTCGAATGAGGTTTATGGAATTTGGCTTGACCTGTATGAGTTACAGAGGGGCCGCCTAGTAAGGGCCGATTTCCTCTTTTGAAAAAGCGTCTCTGACTTGCCGCCTAACCCTTACTTGGCGCACCCAGTGTTTTTGTCTGATAGTCTGGCACATAGTCTACCAATCAAATGCTTCAAATTTGTAGATCTTTTTATTTAATTTTAATGCTTACCTAAGACGTGCAAATTTCGAGATTTTAAAACCAATAGTTAGCAATTTTCTATACCGCCAATATAATTTTCTCGAAAAGTTGAGGGGGGGTCAGCAATATTCGTTTTGACCTACGGGGCCTCGATAGGGAGCACACAGGACTTCGAACAAAACCGAAGTTCGAACAAAA